>PITA01002141.1:0-170002 GCA_004023965.1 Spilogale gracilis | reverse complement strand
GGCGGGAAGCCTGCTTCTCCCTCTCTCACTCCCCCTGCTTGTGATTCCTCTCTGGCTGTGTTTCTCTCTGTCAAATAAATAAAATCTTTAAAAAAAAAAAAAAGCCGGCTCCAAAATTTAATGAAAAACACTATAATAACCAAAATAATTTTTTTAAAAGATTTTATTTATCTTAGGGAAATTCAAATTATCTTAGGGAAATTCAGATTAAAGTCACAATGAGATGACATTTTACACTCACTAAAATGGCTATAATTAATAAAAAAGATAGCAAATATTGATAGTAAAGAAAACAGCATCATTGAACACTACATCAAAAACTAATGAAGTACCATATGTTGGCTGACTGAACATTAAAAAAAAACAAAAACAGTTTGGCAGTTTCCTAAAATGTTAAACATAAAAACATATGCTTACACAAAATGTTATATGTAGATATTCATAGTAATATTATTTAAAATAGCCCAAAGCTGGAAATAATTTAAATGACTGTATATCAGCTGGTGAATGGAGTTAAAAATAATAATAAAAAATAAATAAATTGTGGTATAGCCATGTAGTAGAATACTGTTCAGCCATCCAAAGAAATGAACTACAACATGGGTAAATCTCAGAGCCTCATGCTAAAAGAATGAGTTTTGACACAAGGGATCACATTTTTTATGATTGTACATATATATGACCAGAAAAGGTAAATTTATAAAGGCAGAACGTAAGGCTTGGTCACCTGGGGCTGGGGAGTGGGTATAAGGGATTAAATATAAAGGGACATGCAAGATATTATTGGAATGATTAAATGTTCTGAAACTGATTTATATTTATGGTTGTACCACTTGGGGAAATTTACTAAAAATAATTGATTTGTAGACTTAAAGACGGTGAAGCTTACAATATATAAATTATACTTTAATAAAACTGTTAAACCAAAGGGTTGGGCACCTGGGTGGCTCAGTTGGTTAAGCGACTGCCTTCGGCTCAGGTCATGATCCCGGAGACCCAGGATCGAGTCCCACAACAGGCTCCCTGCTCAGCAGGAAGCCTTCTTCTCCCTCTCTCACTCCTCTAGTTTGTGTTCCGTCTCTGGCTGTGTTTCTCTCTGTCAAATAAATACAATCTTTAAAAAAGCAAAAACAACAAAAAAACACAAAGGGTTAGGTGTTCTCTCCAGCAAGAGCTCTCTTCCTGGTTCTAAGATTAAAAGACAAAAGGCTTTTCTGGAGCTTTTACTTCTTTTCTTTTGTCTACTTCTTTCTTTTCCCCTCTAGGTAGGTTGATGATTTGGGTTGCATATTGCATTTGCATCCAAGATGGGATTTATAGAATGCAAATATAAATCCCAGGGTACACAGTATTGGGTCTTATATGGAGTACCTATGTTCCTAGCCATTTGCCTTCTTTTCTGCACCTTACTATGACTCAGGTTTTTTTGTGGTAATATGCAGGAGAGCTAGAATCCAATGTGCTTAATTTGTCTAGAATGCTACTTAAATTTTTATCCTTCAATTATTTTAATTAATGAATAATAAACATATTTCCTGGGTTTTATTTCAGACATGTTTTGTATTTTTCATTTACTTGTACATTTTTTTACCTTTCCATTTTCTACTTTCCTTTGTATTGATCATATTTCCTTCTTATTTAAAATTTATAATTACTTCATTCTTCTTACAGTTGCTCTTAGCTTAGAACACTTTTAGGATTTTCATATTCATTTGTGCTAATTGATTGTCTAACCATTTAAAAAAGTCCATATTTTCTAAGGAAAAATGCACTTATTCTGTTCTTAATCCTTTTTGACTACTTTCAGCCAGCTAAAATACTGTTTGTACTATGCTGTGTGAACAGTCACTATTTGCATATTCACTATAATGATTTGCAAATATTTTATCCCAAATTTAATATCCTGACAAGCTGTTATGATTAATTTGCCTCTGGGTATTAAGAAAAACATTTACATTGTACACTGGTGTGGGTGAGAGATTGCAGAGTCATATTTTAGCTATTACTGTATTTCAAAAAGACTTTTCTAGTAGCCCGCTTTGTTTAAATGCTTTGGGCATCATGGCTATTGTCTTTAACACACTATTATGTGAAAATTTCTTCTGAGGTAATAGAAAAGCCAATGAAGATTGTAGGTGAAACTAAAAGGCCTAGAATACCCCATACAATATGAAAAATTATTTTATTGAGGATGATGCTCCATTATTGAGGACATGTTCAAAAAAGTATTACAAAGCACAATGGCTGTAATATGTAAGGAACTAGTCTAGAAATTTCTTGTTACTCTAATATATACATGAAGTAATTAAAACAAAGCAAAAAAATGATGCTACAAAATAATCTGGATTCTTGAAACAGCCATGAAAAATTTAAGAACTTCTCTTATCACACAGTGAAACACCAACAACAGAATTACTCTTTTAACTTGCAGCTAGGGTAGGCATGATCACTAGGTTCGATCATTGGATGTAAGCAGATGTGATGTGTTCAACTCATGAAATGATCTTAGTGAGGATGAGTGCTTTTCACATCTTATTCCTGCTCTTAATGGCTGAATGAGTATAATGTGACTGTATAAAGTTGCAGCAGAGATCTCGAGTCATGATCTGGAAATAATAGGCTTAAGTAACAAAGTGCCTGGGAACTTAGTTATCATGCAATCACCCTATTAACTATGAGATTTTGGAATTCATATTGTTTTTTTATTTATTTTATTTTTTAAAAAATATTTTATTTATTTATTTTAGACAGAGAAAGAGATCACAGGTAGGCAGAGAAGCAGGCAGAGAGAGAGGGGGAAGCAGACTCCCTGCTAAGCAGAGTCTGATGTGGGCCTCGATCCCAGGACCCTGAGATCATGACCTGAGCCGAAGGCAGAGGCTTAACACTCTGAGCCATCCAGGAGCCCCTGGAATTCATATTATGAACAGAAATATAGTGGAACAATTATTTAAAATAAAATATATGTATAATATACATACAACATAGCAAAAACACATACACACACATTTATGTGTCAGTGAGAAAGGTGTGGCTCCATTTATTTGTGAAAACATAATATTTGTGCTACCTGGATGGCTCAATCATTAAGCGTCTGCCTTCAGCTTAGGTCACGATCCTGGAGTCCGCAGATGAGCGCCACATTAGGCTCCCTGCTCGGCGGGAAGACTGCTTCTCCCTCTCTCGCTCCCCTTTCTTGTGTTCCCTCTCTAGCTGTGTTTCTCTCTGTTAAATAAATAGATAAAATCTTTAAAAAATATATATTATTTCATATCCTAGGTTCTGAATAGGAAATGGGGTACTTAAAATTAATAGTTGTTGCTTCTGTCCTCTCATATAATTAATGTATTTATCATTAATTTCTTTTACAAAGATAAATACTTTAGTCACTACTGTTCATTAGTTTTAGCTTCAATTATAAGAACTTAAACTGCAGATTAATTTAAAAATACATCAAATGAGATACACATAAAGAAAAATTTGGTAAAGCTTTTGTTACAGGACATACATAATATAAAGGTAAGGGTATACTTTATCATTGTAATTCAGAAAAATAAAAGAGAAATGAGTTAAACAAAATAAAATCAAAGCCTAAGTTGGATTTTTTTTTTATTTTTTTAAAGATTTTATTTATTTATTCGACAGAGAGAACACAGCTAGAGAGGGAACACAAGCAGGGGGAGTGAGAAAGGGAGAAGCAAGCTTCCCACTGAGCAGGGAGCCCGATGTGGGGCCTGATCCCCGGTCTCTGGGATTATGACCTGAGCAGAAGGCAATCGCCTAACCAACTGAGCCACCCAGGCAATCTTGGATTTTAAGCAAGATATAATAAGCCAGGCAAAAAAGAAAAACCTATTTCCACCGAAGTATGAATATAAAAGAAACGATAATGATGGTGGACACAAAATTGAGAGAAAAAATAGTATTTAAAAATGAGTAATATGACAAAAAAAACCTCTTCTTTTAAGTTGCTCTAAAAAAGAAATAAGCATTTAGACTAGAACATTAAAATTCATTGAATATGAAATAATTTATAATCACAACAATAAACAATGTTAGAATTACTTAAAAGAACTAAATTGCTATCATTAAGTAATATATCTGTCCATTTCTTGAAATATTTTTTTCAGAAATTTAGCATAATTCAGTTCAAAATACTTGTTTTAATGTGTTATATTTTTGTATACAAAATACTTTGTCTCTATGTATCATATCCATTTATAATACAGATATATGCTTTCTGTTAATTAAAATGATTGTCAATGGTATAACCTTAATCTTTAAAAATTCACACTGAGCTAATAATCTTTTAAGGTGAAGTGAGCTTATGTAAGTACGGAATTTGACCTGATTTATCTAGAGCTTAAATTATTTAAGTAGTTGTTAGTTTAGAAAAGGTGTCCAAAATTTACCTATCTGAAAAGGCCAGTTTGGAACCACTAACGTGTGAGGCAGACCAGTTGAAAATGCAGTCAAAGGAGAACATCTTATTTCTTTCTTCTTTTTATTTTCTTTTCTTTCTTTCTTTTTTTCTCCTTTTCTTTCTTTCTTTTTTTCTCCTTTTCTCTCTCTCTCTCTTTCTTTCTTTCTTTCTTTCTCTTTTTTTTTTTTAAGATTTCATTCATTTATTTGACAGAGAGAGAGATCACAAGTGGGCAGAAAGGCAGGCAGAGAGAGGAGGAAGCAGGCTCCTGGCTGAGCAGAGAACCCGATGTGGGGCTCAATTCCAGAACCCTGAGATCATGACCTGAGCCGAAGCAGAGGCTTACCCCACTGAGCCACCCAGGCTCCCTTCTTTCTTTTTTTTTTTTTGAGAGTACCTGATTTCTAAAATGTGGTGACAACTCATTGCTCACCTCCTTGTCGGAATTATGAGCCTATTTTAGCCCAGTTTTCTCATTTTTCTTGGAAAATTTCCTATTAGTATTTAAATGAAATCACATATATAAATATCAAGACAACCAATTTCAGTTTTTAAAAGATGTGTAATCTATCTAAATAGGTATTGGTAATTGACTTCTATTTTCTACAAATTTGTGGATGATTTTCCTCTGGCAGTTCCTGAAAATAAGAAGAATAATTCTGAGTTTAGAATTTGAAATTCTTAACACATGGAAGGGATAACATAGGAACACATACTTTGGTCTTATTTTCATGGAAAATATATAGGATATAACAAATAGCCCACACTATTTTTCAATATTTTAGAATTAGGCCAATGTTCCAGATATACTTATGCATTATATGGTTAAATATTAAGTATATGTATAAGAATATAAATATGTGAATGTAATGAATACAAATAATAGTTTGCATTGTTTACATATTGGTGAAGATAACAAAACCATGAAGAAAATATGTATGTAATATAAGTCATCCTTCTAAAGCAGCCAATATTTAATCTTCATGGTTATAAATTTCAATATTGAGCTTTTTAAACTTAAAAAATCCAAGAATGTTTGGGACAAGAGATAATATCTAATATGAGTATTATATTTTTCAGAATGAAATTAAAACAGAAATATTTTTTTGACCCTTAATGCAAAACTAATAGAACTAGAACCCTAATCTGCTGAACCATAGTTTGGCATTTTGCATGTAATGTAGTAGAGTTTTATTATTTGTTTCTTGTATTTGTTTGCCTTTTTTGAAAAATAGGACTTCAGCCTAAAACCAATGTGCCAAAATTCCAATGGTATTAGACCATGTACTGTGCTTGGAATTTTATTTTACTTATTTGTCTAATATAAAACAAAAGAATGTGGCATACTTCCTAATTTTTTTGCAAATGAGAAAAACTATGAAAAGAAAAGGTTTAATTTTCAATAAAATAGGATATGTTCAATGAAGATAAAATAAACATCTTATTATAGAAAATTTGGAAAATCCTGGAGTAAATGCAATAATATAATTGAAAAAAACTGAAATGAAATTTCCCAAATTAGAACACTCCATAATTACATCATCCATTGACATCTTTATAGTTTTGTTTTATTTTATTATTGTATTTATTTTTTAAAATATATTATTTATTCATTTGAGAGAGAGAGGTAGTGAGAGAGAGCACTAGCCAGGAAAGGAGGGAAAAGTAGGCTCCCCACTGAGCAGGAAATCCCTAGGGAACTCAGTCCCAGGACTCTGGGATCATGACCTGAGCTGAAGGCAAATGCTTAACCAACAGAGCCACCCAGATGCCCTTCTTTTATAGTTTTTCAAGTTAAATATTTTTAACTGCAAAATTGACATGTTTACACATAACATAATAGTGTAGGGATGTTACCATATCATAAATATATTTAAAGACTTCAGCTTCATACTTTTCCAACTTTCCAACTTTAAACACATAAATATCTTATTGTTAAATATGTGATGTTTTACCATATTTTTTATTTTATCATTTTTTTTATCTCAGCATTTTCAAAAATTAAATATTCAGGAACTCATCACATTCCTCCAGAGTACTGAGTAAGCACATCTGTATTTACTATTCTTTCCTGATTAATTCCCATGCTTAAAATGTACGTATTTTGGTAATATTGCCACATTCCTTTCCAGGAAGATAATATCAAGAGACTCATCTACCACTAGTGCATGCAAGTATTTGATTCACCACAGTCTTACCAACTTAAACACCATATACAAAAACAAAAATAAAAAATAGAATTTCTGGTTTCAAATTGATTTTAGTTTTATATTTTTTTGCAGCTTCCTCCTAGTCCTTCCGTGTTTTGGTTATGTTTCAATTTATCATTTGAAATTTTATATAGGTTTATTTTCTCCTTCTGTTATTTATTTTTTCTTCACCCATCTATAGAATCAAGGTCCTGTCACCCAGTATTTAGTGTGTCATAGTTTTCTAAAATGTTCTTATGGTTCCTATTGTGAATGATTTTTCTCCAGATGTCTTATGTCTAAATCTTCAAGATGATGGTTTCTTTTCACTATACAAAATTTGTATTTCATAGAGAAGAGAACTACTGCTTTTCTGTTAAATCCCATTGGAATCACTAGAGATCTATCCATTCACCACTTGAAAGAAATATAGATTTGAGTTTGTTTATTAGCCGATTTCATTTTAGACAACTATTTCTTGGCTATGCTTCCAGAATATGGATAGACATATGAGATTCCTAGGCCAATTTCCAGTAATTTTGTTTTTTGCTCTCCCTTTATCACTATTTCCAGAAAAATGATCTAAAATTCCCATCATGGAGCTCCTGGTTGGCTCTGTCATTTAAGCATCTGCCTTATCATGTCATGATCTCAGGGTCCTGGGATAGAGCCCCATGTAGAATTTCCAGTTCAGTGGGAAAGTCTGCTTCTCTCTTTCCCTCTGCCCCTTACCCCTGCTCTCTCTGTCTCTCTCAAAGAAATAAAAATATTTTGAAAAATAAAATAAAATTTCCATCTCAAAAATCTGTAATAGCTAACTTTTGTAAGGAACAAACTAAAAAGTTGTACCTGTCGTCTGTATGTATGTGTATATTTGTTCTTCTCTTAAGTATAGTACCCGGTATAATCAGCCATTTTTATTCAATCATCTTTAACCAAATAACCAGTTTATTTTCTCTCCAGACATAAGATAAAATGGGAGTACAGTTTAGTTTTTTTTTTCTTCACTATGGTATTCATTTAGTCAAATATTATTTTAGAAAATTGAAGTAAAAAATAAATATATATAAATTATGTATGTATATATGCATGTATAATTTGAGAAATAATTTTTATGTTTTATTCTATTATAAAAATAAGAGTGAAGCAGTAAATTAAAATTATGCTTTGTGACTAGTGTTTTATATAAATATCTTACTTAAAAGTTATCCAGGCATATGAAAATTATGTATTAATTAAATAATGTCTGGTGCCTGGGTGGCTTAGAGGGTTAAGCCTCTGCCTTCAGCTCAGGTCATGATCTCAGGGTTCTGGGTTCAAGTCCCACATCAGGCTCTCCACTCAGCAAGGAGCCTGCTTTCCCCCCTCTCTGCCTACTTGTGATCTCTCGCTCCATAAAATAAATAAATAAAATCTTTAAATAATGTTTCTAAGTTCTGGAAGTTAGTTAAAGATCTGGGAAATTACAATTCTAGCTAATACATTATATTCCTGTTATTAGTAGCATTGTAAGAATTCATAATCTACAATGGTCTTGCACAAACCAAAATATTGTGATGACATTCCTTTTTTAAAAAGTAAAGACCTTAATTTATGCTAAAAGTTAAAACGAACACCCCATTCTTTTTTTGTTTTGTTTTATCTTCTTAGCAACGCTTTTCCTCTTTATCTTGAAACAATAGCTATTATGTATGTAATATTTTCCCTATCCACAAACAATGTAAACTGCTGAGTATATATATATGCATAAATTTATATATATATATATATATATATATATATATATATATATATATATACACATTTGAATGCTTATCTGGACCAAATATCTCTAGAGTACTCATATGACAGAAATTTTTGTTTTGTTTTATTTTTTCCTAATTAATATTTCTAGTTTACTGAGAGGGAAAAAGAGAAATAGAGGTATAATAATGGAAACAAAGTGAGTATTAGCTTCAAGCAAATAAGAAGTTACTGTAAGAGACAAATTATCTTTCCTTTGGAAGTTGAGGGGAGAATCTTTAGAGTCAAGAAAATGAATTTGGACACACACCCCCATAAATGAAAGTATAACAGATGTTTTAAATAATAACTCAATCTTTAACAATGATCAAGTTGTAGGATTTTAAAAAATCACTTTTTAATTTCTGAAGTATGGAAACAAGGATGGGATGTCTCCTCTCTTTAACCAATTATCTTTTGTCTTTCAACAGGCAAAACAGTCTTCCTTGGAGGGTGCTTTCCTTTTTGCTTGAAGGCATGTCCCAAATGAAAATTGTTTTGCAAATAAAAATTTTACCAAAGTAGCCACTATAGTTCTAAATTGTTACTGTTGAAATTTTTCCAGTTAGAGAAATATACATAGAACTTAATGTGTTAATGATAAAGCCTAAAAGGAGCAGGTGTTTGGCCTCAGGGAGGCACAGTTTTATTTTGAGAGGACCCAGAAAAACCATGAGTCTATAAAGATATGCAATCTTCTGTCTCTAGAACTTAGCCAAAGGCCAGTTGTCACCTATAACATCAAAACAAAATTAACCCCAAACTAACAGACTTGAATAAAATACTGGTGCACAATTCAGCATGAACTAACTTCCCAGCCATAACCAGAGTGATTCATTTAATAGATAAAAACTCAAGGGACTTCAGATGTGCTGACTCTCTTCCTGACTTGTGAATCCCAGTCCAAGGCATCAAGGGTCTTGGATGAATCTCAGTGAACCTCCAGTTCTGTCAGTAACCTCCAAGCAAGGCCACCGGAACATCTCTCTATTGGCTCATTGCAGCCTTAGAAAATGTGCACATTTGGAAGTGGGACTCTGTTCACTAGCCCTCCCTCCTACCTATTGTCTTTGTAAAACCAAAACAGCACGAAGATGTTGCAAAATGCCCCAAGGTGGGAGTAGTTCATCCTTTGATATTGTTTTATTTTAATTTTTTTTATTTTGTGTGAAAAATGGAAATGTGGAAAAAGATATTACAGATTGCCCATTTCTGTCAAATAAGCATCAAAGACCTATATTTAGAACATATGATTAATGGGTGCCTTGGTGGCTCAGAGGGTTAAAGCCTCTGCCTTGGCTCAGGTCATGGTCTCAGGGTCCTGGGATTGAGGCCTGCATCGGGCTCTCTGCTAGACGGGGAGCCTGCTTCTTCCTCTCTCTCTGCCTGCCTCTCTGCCTACTTGTGATCTCTTGCTCTGTCAAATAAATAAATAAAATCTTTAAAAAAAAATTTTTTTTAAAAACATATGATTAATGCATGCAAGTGTGGACTTGAGCAAGTGGCATAAACCCAAAGATGGCTGGCTTATTTGATATTTGGTCCAGATAAGCATATCCAGGTAGTAGTATCCTTGATCTATTTTCTGTGTCTCTATTCTAGAGCATTCAGAGGCCTAGCAGGTTACTAGATATTTTTTCCCCCTTAACATATCTAACAAATGTGGGTCTAAATAGTTTATATACCGTAGGGAACTATGGGGTGTCTCAGTAAAATGCTATGAGAAAGGAATGGGAGACTGACTATATAAATGGACAATGGCCAAACCATATACAAAAATAGAACTGTGACCTACAGTTGCTGTAACCAGCTCAGAAACCAACCCATTATCTGCAGTAACCAGTCCAGGAAGCCAGTCTACTATAAATCAGATATATCGAAAGTCGAAATTCTGTCTCTAGCAAGAATCTAAGAAGCCAAATAGTGACCACTTGCTGGAGGAGGTCGTCAAGAAGAAATGACTGCAGGTTGACCCATAAGCTGAACTCGGGAAATAAGAAGTTCCTCACCTCCCTTCTCACAATGCTCGTTCTTGGAATGTATGCTCTGCTCATTATACCTCCAGTGGGAGCTGTTTCGGGGAGATCACCTTGAAAGAGTAAAATGTTGTTGAGAATATCTGGACAGCATATGTGACTGAATCCAGTTAAAGCCTCTATATAAACTTCGAGATTCTGGTGGGTGGGTGGAGAGAGTTATTTGTCTTGCAGCTACCAAGACAAGCTTCATATATAAGTTCCCTTGCTTATTGAAAATGCCACATGCCAATATGGGGTAACCTGCCTCTTTCTTTAGTTCTCTTAGTTCTTCATGTACAGGGACTAGTTGAGGAAACAATGCCCCTATAACCATTAGTTCCAGATGGCTAAGACTTGCTGATTACTCCCAGCTTTCCTAATTTCTGTCCCGACTCCCATTTTAAGGTCAAGTAGAGAAAGCCACATTTGGACCTCTAACCAACCACTAGGATGCCCACTTCTAGTTAGCTGGCCTACAGCTTCTCCATGCCAACAGCCTCCATCAGAACATATTTGAAGTCTTACTTTTCTTCTACTGTAAAGTTTTCCCACTCCCCTGATTGCCTTTGCATCTCTGCAAAATGTCAGTGATAATGAGTGACTCTCATGCTGTAGCAAATTCTAAATAGATAGTCTTTTCTTATTCTCATTTGACTGTTCCTTGTTTATTTCCACAGGAACTATGAGAAATAAACTAATATGAAACTGGAGCTTCTCAAGGCTTCAAGAGGTAGTAGGACTCTTGGATTTTTCAAAGTGGGGGAAATTCTATTATTATTAGATATCTATCTATATTATGTCTAGGAGGAAGAAAGAAGGAAACGAAGCTAAATCTGTAATTGGAGAAGGAGCAATCATATTAGCTAAAAGACAGTTCTTTACTTATTTTTATTTGCAAAATGCTTAGGCTTTGATATGAATACATTAATGGTAAGGATGAGATGTTTTTAAGAAGCAAGTATCATGTTTACTTAAAATAATGAGATGCCAGAAAATGCCTAGACCTTTTTATTAACAACTTCCTGATTTGAAAAAAAAAAAAGGCATATAACTGAATATCAACCTATGGAGCCTCCATCCTTTATCTATACCAGCAGATAAAGAACAAGCTTGGGTTTCAGTCAGATTTATTGCTAAGTAATCTTCTTCTCCCGGAGAGATGAAATTGAACAGAAATATGAACAATGGGGTCAACTAAAACAACCCTGCTTCTGTTTAAGATTTATAGCAAAAAGATGCCAATCCTTTAGTGCAACATGTTAAAATATGGCTAAATAGTGTATTGGCTATGATATACTTTATTAGAACCCATACCAGATAAGCATAAAATTGTAAGCTGCAAAATATCATCATCTTTGCCTGCCTCCAACCAAAATGAAGTTTGCATATGGATTCGGGATAACTGCAAAGCAACAGAACTCTTTTTTAGAACTCCAGGATACAGACTTTCTCTTTTGCTGTGGAGACCATTTAATTCTATCACTATAAATCCCTGAGTAAACAGAATATCTTTTTCAGTGCTTTTCCCTCACCTGTGTTTTGTAGTTTGTTGATTCCGAGTGTGTATTTTCTATATTTATTTATGAAATAACTTCTTGGTTGCTACACAGCAGTTCTCAGTGGTTATAAATCAATTCCTTAAAGCAATTAATTAAAAAATTTAAGGCAGTTAATCCAGCCTAAGGCCTCCAAACTCATGGATCACCAGCTGGGTTTATGGAAGCCATCTGGCATATACTGATTTTTCTTCTTTCCCTTTTAAAACTTGCAGCATAGATTGTTCAATCAAGGTCTTTTCTTGAAAGATTCAGGACATGACATCTTGGTCCAAAAGCCAACTGAATGCAGGTAAGTGTGGATATGTATAAAAAGTTAGGGTAGTAAATCTCACTTGGGGAGAAATATTACATGTTACACTTGGGAAAATGTCAACTTATTAATGTCCCTTTAAGTTTTCTCTACCCTTCCTCACTCATTTTTCTAAGTCACAGAAAAATTCATATTTTAATTCAGAAATTCTCAAATCTATAAGACCCAATGACATCTTTAAAATTTTTATGATATCATTGTCTATATTAAAATGAAATTTATAGATTTTATAGCTTACATGTACAAAGGCATAAATCAAGAAAATCCCATAATGTAAGGGAGATGCTAAACATTAATAAGTTGAGTGTTCAATGTAAACTTACAAGATATAATTACATTAGAAGTCATCTTCATGAAGTGAGATGCTTACAATTTGACATAGAAACACTACGAATGATGCATTGATACAGAAGTATTCCACTTTTTGATGTTAGCAAGATGACAGTATTCAATATCTGAGTAATCCCTCCAAATCTGAATAATCGGATCAGAAGCTCACCCACCAGCTCCCCCTGCATGCTGGCATCCTCTGTCTCAGATCACAGAGGGCAATTCAGATCACAGTGTAGCACCACATGTGTCCTAGCCTGTAATCATAACAAAACAAGACAACAAAACTCTACTCGCCGACATCCTTTTATTCTTGTCTCTCTCTAGACATAACCAACCTGAGCCTTTTTCCTTGTGGGAATCCAGTTCCTGTTTACTATGTGAGTAATAAAATATTTACATCTACAACTACCTGTATGTCATTAGACCAAACATTTATAAATTTGGGAGTGGGGATAGTAAGGGAGTTGTTCTCTATATCCAGCAGGGAATGATGGGTGTGCAAAACAAAAGAGAATAAGAAAAAAGATGTTGTGCATTGTTGGTGATTTAAATAATAAAAGCTGCTATCGTAGGTATGGACTTTTTTGAAATGGCATATAAGGTTTTTTTTTTTTTTAAGACTTTATTTATTTATTTGACAGGGAAATATAGAGTATAAGTAGGCAGAGCAGGCAGAAGGAGAGGAAAAAGCAGGCTTCTTGATGAGGAGGGAGCCCAATGCGGGGCTCGATCTCAGGACCCTGGGATCATAGCCTGAGCCAAAGGCAGCTGCTTAACTGAATAAGCTACCCAAGCACCCCATAAAATAGTATAAGGTTTAATTAAGTTTGAATAAAAAGTACTATGTTCCCCTGATTTACCTATTAGTTCTCTATTAGAAAATATTGAAAATAGCTAAGACTTACAGAGTGTTTATTGTCTGTCAAGCACTGTTGTAGGTTTTTATATTTCCTCATCACAGCAACCCTCTGGTATCACCATTACGATTTTACGAAAAGAGAAAACAAAACACAAGATGGTAATTAACTCACCCAAGATCACACAGCTAGTGACAGATCCAAAATTTAAACCCTAGTATTCCAGCTCTGGAATCCTTTCTCTTAATCAGTACCCTATATTGGTTCTTAGGATCTTTTCATTTATGTGCATGCAGTTAGGTTCCAGTCTTAAGTAATTCATCATAAAGTTTTTCCTTCACACATTTCTAGCAGGATAGTCAACATTCATACAGGAAGCAGGTCAGTTGTGACCACTTTACATTGCAGGACCAAGGCTAGCTAACTGCCCATTGGACCTCATTCATCTGACACCGTTCCATCCCATACTTACTGCAGTAGTGACACCAAAAACATGACCAAAAATTGACAAAATGCCCCAAAGTTGGAGTATGTCTTCTACTGACACTATTGCTTTATATTTTAATGAAAATGGAAGTGTGGGATAAAACATAGCAAATCAACCATTTATATCGTATGAACATCAAGAACCTTCTTTGTAGGACAGATGAAGAATAGGAAGTATGGACTTGAACAAGTCATGTAAATACACAGGAATGTAGGACAGCACTACATATTGAATTGGTAGCTGTTCTATGTTTCTTAGAAGTATCTACACTGAGGGCATTCATGGCTTAGAAGACATGAGGTATTTTGAGACTAGGTACTGTTTTTTGCATGTAACAATATCCCCAGTATTTCTCTATTAAAAGTCCATCTAGTCTATAGATATACTTTTTATCTAAGTTATCTTTGGTCTCACATTCCTACTCTTCCAAGTCAGAAAGCTCTAGAAAAAAAGGCCTTAGGGATTGATAAAGCAACTTAATATTCTTCCTTATTTTGCATTTATTCAAGCTTATGATCAAAGTACAAATATTCAAAACTTCCAAAGCAATTAATCTCCAATAGTTTCATAGAATTTTCCAGAGATTACTTTTATCTAAAGTCCTAAAAATGAGACTACAAAAAAATCAAGTTCACTATATTTGTAAAGTATATTTCTCCATGTGTTTCTTTATATAGAACAGAGTATATTGACAGGTCATAAAATATTTTAGTCATAATAAAAGGAAAAGTTAGTTTTTTAACAGGTTTATTGAGACTTAATATTAACATTAATGTTACTGTTAACATTAATGTTAATATTTTCTCATTCTTTCATTTCTTTCTTTTTTCTATGGAGTTTTACATCTCTTTTAACAAAACTGTTATTTAATTAATGCTACTAAATTTGACATGGTAAAGTCTGAGTTGCTCTTATACCTTACAAAATATCTTTTAAAATCTTATACTAACTCCCCTCTACTACAATATTTGAACTTTGGGAGGATTAGAATTTTTCTTTGGTTTTTGAATTAATCTGGAAATGAGTCCCAGCATTCTAACACAATCAATGCATCAATAAAGAGATACTAGAAGAACCAGAGAATGCATCAAGAATTATTTATGAGTAATTCAAAAGCTCATAGATACATAGTTTCAAAGTTTGGAGAAAAAAATATAGCATTTATTAGTAATGTTTTCATGTCAGTGAGATAGAAATCATTGAGTAAAATCCCATTGTAAACATCAGTTCTCAGCTGCCATTAGGAAAATGCTGAGCATCTCATTTCCCAGCTCTAGTCAATTTTAGTGATATTCCCAAGATCAACTTCCTGTCAAAAGATGCTATAGAAAAAGCAAGACAATGAAGACAAACTCTTCTCCATGGGAAATTATCCTCAGACAACGAGATACTGTGAACCTAATGATTAATAATCTTCAACTTTGCAATGTTTGACTTTGAAGTAAATGATGGATAACAAAATGAAGGAATAAAAATTGGGGTCAATTATTTTTCCTAGTCAAGTTTCTTTTCTCCTTTTACATAATTTCCTTTTTAAATATATTCTTAATGAACTGAACAGCTTAAAATGCAAACTATTTCATAGTTTAATAGGAAGACACTGAACTAGAACTCAAAGAGCAGTGGATTTCAGTTTCAGGATTGTTAGGAAGTCTGTTAAGTAATTTTACTTAATGGGGGCCATATGTATCCTCTTATGTGAGAAATGAGATTGCAATAGATAGTTTTTTTAGTTTATGTTTTGTGGTTCCCTGATGGGCCACAGTGGGAATAGAGGGTGAGGGTAGAAGGCTGGGTAACATGACTCTTAGCTTTTAACTTTTGTTTCAAATTGAATAGATTTCCCTTTATATGTTTTACATGTTGGGCTGCATATTACAGGCTTTAATTTGAAGCAGGCATTGAAATTTACTTTTCTTTTACACAAAGGTTTGTGGATGACTTTGCTCTGACAATTCCTGCAAATGAGAAAAGTAATTCTGAATTCCTTTTCCAGAAATAAGGAAGTTTATAAATGAAAACAGAAGGGTATACTTGAAGAGAAATGAATATTATTGTGTCATGACTTTTTATGGTGCTGGGATAGATGTACACTAATATTGGTCAGTGGATGCAGACGCTCAGGCTGGGTTTTGCTCTATGGCTTAAGGGTTGGGGGGGGGCTTAATATAAACAATTTGTCAGCTAGTTTAGATCGATTGCTCCACATTTTCTCACTAGATCCCAGAAACCCATTTGGATATGTGAAGCAACAATAACCTATGTGACTGGGTATCTGCTGATATGTTACATCAAAGTTACACTGCTGGCGTTTCATTGCCTTTAGCCTTCTTTATATACTATATTTCTACTTTGAGATTCAAAATGATATCTTCCCCTATTGCAGTATTTTTCCTTGTCTTCACAAAAGAGAATTTAATTTGGTAAGAACCAAGCAAAGCATCCAAAATAAAGCAGCTTTGATCTTAGCTGTAGGTAGGGATATAAGAGAGTACCAGATGGAAGGTGGAATGAGCCACTATAAGCCTTTTACAATTTTTCAGAATATATAGTAGGAACACGAACTGGGGATCCCAGTGAAGATACATAAATGTCAAGATACTGACCATGACACACTGTAGAGCTCTGTTTTCACTCTTTGCAAAGAATCTCTCTATGTAATATTTATGGTTATACATTTAATTTTATTCTGTGTACTCTTTGTATATATATGTCTCCTTATCCCTCTTCTCTTATGCCATTTCCCCCAGCTTAAGTGTTAACAAACCCTTGTGAGGCGGTTGCTTAAGTGAAAGATGAAAATATCACTCACATACTTAAGTATGTATTTACACACTGAAAACTGAGATATGATCTGGAGGTAAGAAATGGAGATAAGAAATAAAGGAGTGACTTTTAATACAGAGGAAGCAAGTCTTGAATCTTCAAAGCCTAGGCAGGGGGACTACAGGGCATAGGGAAGATCTTGTTAGGGAGAAGAGGTTAAGCATCTTCTGGGAAATGATAACAGAAAACACTTCCATCAAGATTTTAGGTAAGAATGCCACATCAAGACTTGGATGATTCCATTAAACACAGATTGAACAGAGAACTGGGACCCTGAATACTGTCTTTAATCAAGAGAGCTCAAATAGAAAAATGTTTCCTGGAGCATGCTCACATGGGGTGCTCAACTTTTGAATTTCCCCATAATCTGGAATTGGATTACATGCACAGCCTTGGTGATTCTTACTCCTTCAGCTATAAATGAACTTTTCATTTAACAGACAAAGGCAAGTGTTGACATTTGGTCAAAGGCTTAGAAAAAAGCAAAATGTGCTGATATTTGGAGTGAAGCTGTTATGAAAAATACATTCTCTCTTTGGAGGTATATTACCCTAAAAGATACGTTTTTCTTCACTGTGCCAAGTTTTGACTGACACATTTTCTATATTTTTTGGCCCTAAAAGCACCCGAGATCATCATTTGATAAACTTGCTAATTAAATCCAAATGGGAGAATACATGGAAATATAGTAGCAAAGCTATTGCTATATTTACTTAGAGAAATTAAGATGACGCACAAACTGGTATTGTAATTTTTCCAATTTTATTATTTAAAATGAATTGCTCAAGTTTTTAACATAACATTGGACTGAATAATTCTGAAAGGAATTAAGAATATTTCTTATGTTCAAATAAATGCACCATATTAAAACTTAATTTTAAGTAAACAACAGATGAAGTGTTTAACTTATCGAATCTATAGATATAGTTCCATCTAGTGTATTTAGAGTGTAATCAATCTATCCTATCAAAAAAGTTAACTCTGTACCTATATTCTTAGATCTTCAATTTAAACCATATGCAAATGTCTTTCCTGATTAATTGCAAAGCTTGTATTCCAAGGTCAGTGTTCTACATGAAGAGCAGATTACTTTTAAACATCATTAATTCACTATTGATCACTCTTAAACTCTTCGGCATCTAGTAGAGAAACTCCTTTGGAATAACATATGAGTGTTTATATCTGTTATGAACTTTCAAAAAGTCTTTATTCTGCAACTGTTATATTTGATTTGTTTATGTTCAGTATATCCTACCCCCATTCCACAAGTTTTTAATATTTCAGAAATAATGCATCTTTCATCACAATACTATGAATAGTGACTTTTACTAGGACTAATATGAATTTGTCATTTTGGATTCTTTCTTTTTCCACAAGTATCTTTGGAGCTAGATCATATTTGTGGGTGAGTTTTTCATCTGCTCCCCGCTCTGGGCCCACTCTAGTAGAAAATCCAGTGGAGATTTTTTTCACATCAAATGGCTTACTGCTATTTTCTCCAAACTAGACTGCATTATTACAAAACCAATTTGGCCTTCTCTCCAATTGTAAGTTATTATCTGTTTATATTTTATTTGGGTTCCTGACACAAGGTGGCCTCATTGAATCCTCATAATAAAAAAATAATATTCACTAATGCAGTGACATGAAATTATTCCCTTTAGAACATCCCCGTATATTTTACTCTTCTGATTATTCTTTAATTAATAGATACAGTACTCATATAAAATTCAAGGCAAATTAATATTAAATTAAAAATTTTATATAAAACATACCATTTTATGAGTTATATAAAAATGATGTTGGATTACCACTTAAATCACTAGGATTAGTTGAGCTGTGAGGTAGGATAGTTAAGAATTAAATATATTTATATAAAAATTATTTAAAATCAAAGAATGTAAAAGTACTCTAAAACTTGATGAAATATTTTATATAATGTCCTGAAATATTTTGCAAAATAATCTGGCTTTTTAAATTACGTGTTTATCATAAAAATTAGTGTATAGGTATATCTACTGCTCCTTAACAATTGTTTGCTTTAATATCATTATCATTTCCTTATTTGTCCACAGCAAAAACCTGGGAATAATTCTTCCCTTAAAAATGTACTTTAGGACTCCTGGGTGGCTCAGTGGGTTAAGCCTCTGCCTTTGGCTCAGATCATGATCTCAGGGTCCTGGGATAGAGGCCATTTTGGCTCTCTGCTTGGCAAGGGAGCCTGCTTCCTTTGCTCTCTCTGCCTGCCTCTCTCTCTGCCTGCTTGTGATCTTTTTGTCAAATAAATAAATAAATATTTTTTTAAAAAATGTACTTTATTGGGGTGCCTGGGTAACTCTGTTGGTTAAGCATCTGCCTTTGGCTAGGATTATGAATCCAGGGTCCTGGGATGGAGCCCCATGTCAGGCTCTCTGCTCAGCGAGAGTCTGCTTCTTCCTCTCTCTCTGCCCCCCCCCTTGCTTGTGCTCTCTCTCCCCCCTCTCTCTCACTCAAATAAATAAAGTCTTAAAAAAAAAAAAAAGCTTTATTTTCCATGTTTCATCACTTTTCAGGTTTATTGATTTTGTTTTTTTTCACTTCTCTGGGCTTTTCCAATTCATTCTCTCTTTACTCTCCACTGGTAGTATTCTTGGTCTGTTTCTAATCAGGTATTGCTTCGTTGCTAAACTTTTTTGGCATTCTTAAAACACCTAGGTATAAACCTCTAGTGTAGCCTTTATCATAGTGTGTGATAAGATGCTAATATTTCTTGCTTTCTCACTAAGTTATTACTTTCTGAATTGTACGGACCAAGTTGGACTCAATAAAGCTCATTTCCAGTGCCTAGGAACATTGTGTCTTTCAAAAACCAGTTGTCAAAATAATGTTAAAATATTTATTGAGGGCACCTGGGTGGCTCAGTGGGTTAAAGCCTCTGCCTTCAGCTCAGGTCATGATCTCAGGATCCTGGGATCTAGGCCCTCATCATGCTCTCTGCTTAGCAGGGGGCCTGCTTCCTCCTCTTTCTCTGACTGCCTCTGCCTACTTGTGGTCTCTCTGTCAAATAAATAAATAAAAATTTTAGAAAAATAAAAAATAAAATATCTATTGAGATCAGAATGGGAACAAAAGAAAGAAAAAGCCAGATCAATTGTGTTGAGAAGCTGTTCTTTTGTTTTTGGGTTTTTTTTTTTAAAGATTTTATTTATTTGACAGAGAGAAACACAGCCAGAGAGGGTACACAAGCAGGGGGAGTGAGAGAGGGAGAAGCAGGCTTCAGAGAGGGTACACAAGCAGGGGGAGTGAGAGAGGGAGAAGCAGGCTTCCCGCCAAGCAGGCAGCCCGATGTGGGACTTGATCCTGGGTCTCAGGGATCATGACCTGAGCCGAAGGCAGTCGCTTAACCAACTGAGCCACCCAGGCGCCCCGGGAAGCTGTTTTAATTTCTAGTATAAGATTAATTGAAAATTAGTCTTTTTTTTAAAATCTGGTTCTAGCCTTGCTGTAAAAAGAGCTACCAGATTCAAGTGTGTTTAAAAGTGAGCAGTTCACTGAGGATGCATAACCTGTGAGTGGTGATATGTTGTTAGCGCCTTGGAGTGAAAAGAAAAGAGATGAATATGATAATAACTTGACTGGGAAGCAAAAAGAAGAAAAAATAGGATTTTTGTTTTGTGGTTTGTGTGTTTTTAACAATTCTATTTAACATTCTCACCATTTGAAAAATTACAGAACCTGATTTAACTCTATATTCTTTTTGAGAATCTGAAGTAAACATTGTGCTTTTCACTATAATTTTTTCTTCAAAATTAATTTCCTGTGGATGTGCAATCTTAATACATCACATCTCTTTCTCAACTTTCACCAGTGATAGCAAAAAAATTATTTATTCACATGTCTAAATTCTTATGGAGCTATCATACTGGGAAAACAATAAATTTTCCCACAGATAATCTGTTGCTTGTAGGATTTTGGGAATCTATTAACCAGACATATCAAACATGGTAAATTATTAATCTAGTACATGTGGAACCGTATAACTAAATTCTCAAAAAGCAATCACCCACGCAATAGGTGCCCCCAGTACCCACCACCAGGCTCTCCCATCCCTCCATCCCCGTCCCTGTGGGGAAGGGGGAATGAATCTTGGAACACTGGCAAAAAAATTTAAGTAACAATAAAAAAAAATGCTTTACATAAAAAAAATCACAATTTAAAAAAAAAACAACAACAAAAAAAAGATTTTAACTTCTGAATAGCATTTTAAAAAAATATTAGATTTTCCTTTAGAAACATAATTTGTTCAGGTGGTCTATAGAAGCTGTTTCCTGGTTAACTGAAATGTTTGTTCTGTGTTAGTTAAAAATAATAATTTTTCCCGGAAACCTTTATAAAATGGATTGTAACCTTCAAAAAAAAATTAAGTGGTCTTACTGTACAAATTAAAAGGCAGACATTGGTAGGATGAATAAAAAATGTGAACCGAAGGGAAAAAAAAAGAAATCACCCAGAATTTAAGAAATATATCTCCCTATGCTTAAGACACTTTTATTTACACATTTTAAAAATTTTTCCTGGCTTTTGCTTGAACAATATTCAAATACTGAATATGTTTCTCAAGCTAGAGAGGTTTAAACCTGTGACTCATGGTTCCTCCTTCTGCTGGTTTTAGACTTTTTTTTCTGTTCCTTTTCTAGCTCCTTTAGGTGGAAGTTTAGGTTTTGTATTTGAGACTTTTATTGCATTTGAGGTGGGCCTGTATTGCTTTGTACTTCCCTCCTAAAACTGCTTTTGTTGCATCCCAGAGGTGTTGGACTATAGTGTTTTCATTTCCATTTGCTTCCATGTATTTTTTTAAATTTCTTTTTTTTTTTTAAGATTTTATTTATTTATTTGACAGAGAGAAACACAGTCAGAGAGGGAATACAAGCAGGGGGAGTGAGAGAGGGAGAAGCAGGCTTCCTGCGGAGCAGGGAGCCTGGTGTGGGACTCGATCCCAGGTCTCCGGGATCATGACCTGAGCCGAAGGCAGTCGCCCAACGAACTGAGCCACCCAGGCGCCCCAGGATATTTTTTTTTTCTATTGGGGTAGGCAAACATTTCTTTTGTCTTTATCGGGTTAGACAAACATTTTTTAAAACACAAAATCACAAAGTATAAAAGAAAAATAATGAAAAATTAATAAAATAAAAATAAATGAGTATTGCTGTTCAAAATACAGTTAAGAAAATGAAAAGCAAACCATGCACTGGAAGAAAATATTTGCAAAACAGTATATGATAAAGAACTTATATCCAGAATATACGATGTATATTTCCAACTTAATAATAAGACAAATGACTCAATACTAAATGAATGAAAGATCTGAACAAATACATCACTAAAGTAGATAAATGATGGCTAAAGCACATGGAAACATGGTCAACATCATTAGTCATTAAATAGAAGTTAAATTAAAATACAAATTAAATGCAAATTAAAACGACAATTAAATGTCACTATACACCCATTAAAGTGGCTCAAATTAAAAATCATGGCTCTAGCAAGCAATGCATACGCTTATGTATTGCTGGTGGGGATAAAAAATGGTACAGCCAATTTAGACAATAGTTTAGCAGTACATTTCACAGTTAAATATACAATCACCACAGTACTCAATAGCTCCTCTTCTTGATATTTACCCAAGATTAATTAAAACATATATCCACTCGTTTACCAAATTTTTATAACATTCTATTGATATTCACCCCCAAATGAAAACAGCTCACATCTCCTTCAGCTCATGAATGGATTAAAAATGTGATGTATCTGTGCAATTGAATGCTGTTCATAAACAACTAAGAACACTACTGACACAAAATAGCATGAATGAAATACAAAGCATTTTGTTTTGTGAATAAAGTAAGGCACAGAGATGAATATATATCTTATGATTCCATTTATATGGAATTTAAGAATAGTCATAACTAGAGTGCCAAAAAGCATTTTAGTTGTTTCCAGAGGTGGAGTGTTTGGATTTACTGATCATGGCTATATGGTTATGGATAGCTACCTGTATATATTTTTCAATAGCTTTTGAATTGTATGCTTTAAAGAGTGTATTTCCTTGAATGTAAAATTACACTTAACAAAGTTGTCTAAATTATTCTTTTTCTAAGATTTTATTTATTTATTTGACAGACAGATAGAAAGCACAAATAGGCAGGGGGCAGGCAGAGGGAGAGGGAGAAACAGGCTCTGCACTGAGCAGGGAGCCCGATGCAGGACTCGACCCCAGGATCCTGGGATCATGACCTGAGCTGAAGGCAGCCGCTTAACTGACTGAGCCACCCAGGCACCCCTAAAACTATTATTTAAAAATATTAGGAAGATTAGTGAGCAGAATCCTCTATAGACTTAGGTTAGTCAAATCAAGCATTTTTATACAGTTATTATTATTTTATAATTCATTATCCTAATCTGGGAAGGAAAACAAGATAATAACTGGAAAAATTACACATAGGGGACAAAAATGATACAATTTTTTATATAGCATTCAAGAGATGGACTGATATACTGCCTTTTGGCTTTGATAAATACTCATGATGCACTTTCTAAAATAAATAATAAAAAGGGCTGTATAATATGGTTACCAGCACATAAAGGAAATATAGAAGGAACAATATAGAATATCTAAAAACAACAATGATATTTAAAAATAATATAAATATTTCCCATACTGGGATAAATTTAAATAGACTATTTTTTTAATTTAATATTTAAATTTTAATGCTAAAATTTAAATAGATAAATTTAAATAGAACAAAGTTAAATAGACTATTACCAAATTGTATATTAAAATCAAGTTACATGGTATTTATAAATGTGCACTAGAATCATAATAATATAGAAAGTTTTAAAATAAAGGCATGGAAAAGACATATGAGGAAAACAAAACAAAGCAAAATAAAAAAGTTAAGTCTATAAGTTGACAGACATCCAGTTAACTAATTACATAAGTAATAAAATAACCTAAACTTAACATGAATCTTTAATAAATACAATAGTAGGAAAAATGACAGATTCATCATTATAGTATGCAACTGCATATTTTCTTAACTATTAGGTTTTACAGATAAAATTGTAGTGAAAATACAAAAATTTTGAACAAAAGTAATGACTTTCATTTAGTGAAAATATATAGAAGTATCAATACAATAATTTGTGAATTACTTGAGCACACATGGAAAATTTGCAAATAACTGACCATTTAAAATACAGAACCAGTTCTGATAACTACCAAATGTTAACCATGATATAAAACTAATCCTTTAAGGATAATACAAATAAATTTGAAGCCAGTAAATACTGGAAACAAAAACAATAATCTATGTACTTGGAAATTTAAAAAAACACTATTCAAAGAAATAATTAATGGTGATAATTTATAAAATAATTAGATATATATATGTGTGTCAATAAATGTGATGTCTTTACAACATAGAGGGAAATTATTATTATAAATACTTTTTTTAAAGATTTTATTTATTTATTTAATAGATAGGGGGGAGTGGGAGAGGCAGAAGCAAGCTTCCTGCTAAACAGGGAGCCTGATGTGGGGCTTGACCCCAGACCCTGGGGTCATGACCTGAGACTAAAGCAAACACTTAACTAACTGAGCCACCCAGGTGCCCCCATAAATGCTTATATTAAAATAATATGTGAACAATAATAAGCTTATCATTCTAACTTAACACATTGCTAAAATAAAAAATAACAAGAAAAAAATAGCAAGAAAAAAGATCATATTAGAGAAAGAAATCAATGGTACAGAAAACAAAGATGTAGTAGAAGATATTGATGAAGCCAATAGTTAATTCTTTGACATAACCACTTAAAAAGTATTTTGTTGGGTTGAAAATGGAACTGCTGTATGGCCCAACAATCACACTACTGGGTATTTACCCTAAAGATACAAATATAGTGATCTGAAGGGGCACATGCACCTGAATGTTTATAGCAGCAATGTCCACAGTAGCCAAACTATGGAAAGAACCTATATATCCATCAACAGATGAATGGATAAAGAAAATGATATAATGGAATACTCTGCAACCATCAAAAAGAATGAAATCCTGCCATTTGCAATGACGGGATAGAACTGTAGGGTATTATGTTGAACGAAATAAATCAATCAGAGAAAGATAATTATTATATGATCTCTTTGATATGAGGAATTTGAAAGGCAGGGTGGGAAGGGTCGTGGGGGTTAGGGAGGGAAAAAATGAAACAAGACAAGACTTGGGAAGGAGACAAACCATAAGAGACTGTTAATCTCAGGAAACAAACTGAGGGCTTCTGGGGGGTAGAGGGAGGGATAGGGTGGCTGGGTTATGGATGTTGGGGAAGGTATGTGCTATGGGGAGTTTTGTGAATTGTGTAAAACTGATGATTCACAGACCTGTACCCCTGAAGTAAGTAATACATTATATGTTAATTTTAAAAAGTATTTTGAGTATTTTCTTTGGGATAGTCAAGAAAATAAAATGAGAAGGCTTAAACAAAATAAGAATTTAAAAGATTGTATATTAGTAAATTTTAGTAAATACCTAAAAATATAAGAGCACACTATTCAAAGCTGGATTTCAGTGTATTTATAAGTTAGATGAAATGGACTAGCTTCTAAGAAAAAACAGTTGACCCTTGAGCAACATGGGTTTGAACTGAGTGGGTCCACTTAGACACAAATTTTTTTTTATAGCACAGTACTGTAAATGTGGTTTCTCTTCCTCATTACTTTTAATGAATCTTTCCTTTCTCTGGTTTACTTTATTGTAAGAATATAGTATGTAATATATATGGCATGCACTATATGTGTTTACTGTTTACATGATCAGTAAGGTTTCTGGTCAACTGTAGGCTATTAAGTTTTTGAGGAATCAGAGGTTATAGCCAGATTTTCAACTGCTCCAGGGTCGATGTCACAAACCTCTGAGTTGTTAAAGGGTCAACTCCATGGGTAATTAAAATAAATTGAAGGGAAAAAAATGCTTGAGTAGTGTTATAGTATTACTGTAATCCTATAGTTCAGTAGTACTATAACCAATATTGAATCAATTCTAAATGTATTTTTTGAATGAAACAAATTGATATAGTATTACAGGTAAACTTCATCAAAATATCAGTAAACAAATCATTATTATTTTATTTAATTTTCTTTTTCATAGAATACAAAAGAGAGAGAGAGAGAAAGAGAGAGAGAGGGAATAAACCCAACTCTATGAGGTCAATAAAGCTTCTCTAACAAAATTGAACCAGTGGAAGAAAAAATTCTCTAAATGATTGTATTCATTCATGGAAATAGATTAAAAAGTGTCAAACAAGTGGGATTCTTTTTTTGTTTGTTTCCTTTAAGATTTTATTTATTTACTTGACAGAGGGAAACACAGCTAGAGAGGGAACACAAGCAGGGGGAGTGAGAGAGGGAGAAGCAGGCTTCCTGCCAAACAGGGAGCCCAATGCAGGGCTTGATCCCAGGACTCCAGGATCATGACCTGAGCTGAAGGTAGACACTTAACAACTGAACCACCCAGGCACCCCAGTTGTGAAATCTTAGAAGAATAATAAAGGAAAAAAAAATCTGTGAATATTATGGAAGAAATTATCTACATTGAGAATCCTAGTTACAGACATATGATTAAAAATAATAGAAAATATAACAAATATCTGCTTTTAAATCAGTATAAAATATTCAAATATTTTTATTCAATAACAGGAAACATATAGAAAACATAATATTTACTGCATCAAATAAGACCTCAATAAAAGTTACATCATGTCACAGAAAATATAATTTCTTCATTTTTCTTAGTTCATTTTTAGACACAATAAAATTTTAGGTGCAATATTTCAATTAAAATCCCAGCAAGATTTTGGTTATCCTTGATCCTGTGTCTGACTCTGTGCCTAGCATGGAGTCTGCTTGAATTCTCTCTCCCTCTGCCAGCCCTTTCCCACATGCTCTGTCTCTGTCTTCTTCAAATAAAAATAAATAAATCTTAAAAAAATTAAAAAAAAAAAGGACACCAGAGAGTCAGGAGAGAAAAGATAAGAGGGAGGAGAAATCATTAGACCAGAAACTTTATTGGGGTTTCTGTGGGAAAGACAAGGCAGGGCAGAACACTAGTTTAAGTAATTTTATTGGGTCTTGGGATATAGGGACTGTACCTAGTTGCCAGAGATATTAAGGAAGAGGGTTATTGCCTGTTGGAATGTACAGGCCCCATAGAGGAGTAACAGCTTTGAACTGTTTAGTTTGCATTTGCATATCAAATATATGCTCCCATCCCAAAGAATTGGCCAGTTGGAGAAAGTCTCCCCTCAGCCAGAATTTTTTTTTTCAGATATCAAAACAGGATAATATACAAAAAAAATTTAAAATATAAATAATACAGTATGGTAAGAAATCTTTATGATAGTAAAAGAAATGATTACTAAATGTGTTAACCAATAAAATATAACATCATTTGCATTCAGTTATTAAAATCAACAATTTCATTTATCAAAAACCTGTTTAAAGGTTGTAGAAAAGGAAATCAACTGGAAAAACAGTTTGCTAATGGCCTGAGCATCCTTGCATGTACTTGCTGAGTGTGGCAGAATGAAGGCTCTTCTGATGCTGAGTTGTTTCCATAGCTGATCACATAGGCATACATATAGGTCAAAGAAATCGGTGTGACTGCTGTGGAACTCTGGCTTCCCTGGGTGTGGGGAGGGGGTGAAGCAAAATGAAGAAGGTAGGCATAGTTCTGCTTGGTAGTGCTTGCTCTTTGGTTGTGCCCTTAGTGTTGGGTACCCCAGATGTGAACCCTATCTACCTTACAAGTAATATGTACTTTGTGAAAAGTAAAGTTGAATGCTAAATAAAGTGGTAAGGATAGATTTTAATCATTATGTATTACTGCAATACAGAAAAGAGCCCAAAGTGAACTAAACTTAAATTTAATTTATAAAAAGTGACTCAGCATTTTTTTTAATTTTATAATAATTTATTTTATTTTTTCAGTGTTCCAAGATTCATTGTTTATGCCCCACACCCAGTGATCCATGCAATACATGCCCTCCTTAATACTCACCACCAGGCTGACCCATCCCCTACCCCTCTCCCTTCCCAAACCCTCCATTTGTTTGTTTCTCAGATTTTAAAGGGAGAATGAAAATAAATAAAGGGAGCCCGAAGAAAGGAATAGAGGAGTTGAGCTTGAGGGCAAGGGGAACTGATGTAAATAGGCCATCATGCATACAGTTCCCTGTGCTTTGAGTATAGTCTCTTTTTGCTTATTCAAGAGTTTTCTGTCTTTTTCAGCACCCAAGGTACTGTGGCAAGCTAACATACCAACTTGCAAGTAGAGTACAATCTCAGACCCTTCACTGTTTTTGACAACCATCAACTTAAAGACTATTTGTTATACCTAGAACCAGCAACACTTAATTCCAATATATATATATAAAGAATTCCTATGAATCAAGAAAAGGAAAAACAACAAAATTAAAAACAGGTATAAGACAGGCCTAACATTTGAAATAGGAGGAAAATTAATAAATAAATATATGAAAATATGTTTTTAACTTTATTTGCAATCTGTGAAGTGGTAAATGAGATCTCAATAAGATAGAATTTTACACTAACTAGTTTGGCAACAAATAAGATGTGTGACGATATGCAGTTTTGGGGACGATATGGAATGATGAGAAATTTTATGATTTGTCATTGTAAGCTATATTGGTAAAAACCACTTTGGAATGTAATAGCATTCAGTACTCTGTAATTCTTCGGTATTATTATCTTGCAAGTAAAGGTTAGCAGAATATACCACCTCAAAATATGCCCTTTTGATTATATTGTTTTGAGCTGTGAGACATTTGAAAAACAGCTAGTGAAAAGAAAAGCTTTATATGAACTCTTCTTCCCTGCGTAAAAGCAAGTACACCAAAAGGAACTCAGATCCAACAGATCTCCTCCCTGGGAATTTCCACAACAGGACAGATTAATTCTTATCACAGGAGAGGACTGTAGAAATCAACAGCACCCACAGCCACACAAACTTTGTAACAAACTCTCCTACCTCCTATCTCTTTTTCTAAGGGCCCATCCCTAAAAATAATTTTCTCCCCTAAAAATAATTTACTCTCCACTAAATTGCCTACATTTTCTCTCCCCTTTTTTCTATGATGAGAGTATTTAAGCCTGAATTCCAAGCTATCTTGGGGACTTCCTCATTTTTCCCTGAGTATTCCCCATGTATACAGGAGGTATACATGTAAATAAACTTCTCCTTGTTTTTCTCTTTTTAATGTCTTTTTTATGGGGAACTCAACCAAGAACCAGAGGAGTAGAGGGAAAATTAGATTTCCTCTCTTCCAAAAGAATGAAGTAAGAGACATTTAGGAGACTATTCATCACAATGCTGTTCTTAAAGCAGTGGAATGAATGCAATTCATATATCCATTGGCAGGATAGAGTATATATAGTGAATTAAAAAGATGTTTTATGGATATGACATTGAACAAAGTAAAACCACACTCTGCAACATTCATGAATCTAAGAAATATTAATGTGACCCCCCAAAAGCATGTTTAAGTGTATTATACTTCTTCTTTAAGATCTAAAACCAGCCAAGATCTTAGAATAAAAATACATGATAAATTACTGAATGCATATCATTCAGCCAAAATTCAATATAGTTGTTCAGCACTGGGGTAGGAGGACAGAATTTGAAGTACACATATATATTCCATGTTATTGGTAACATTCAATTTAAATATGGAAATGTGTCCATGGTTATATATGTTTATATATAACATGTATTATATATTATTTTTATAAATCAAATACTACATAATAATTTAAACAGCATATAATAAATCAAAACAAAATTTTTTACTACACAGAGAGGGGAATAAAAAAGTCATAATTTGAATGTAAAAAACATAGTTTCTAAATATCTAAGCAGATAATGTTACAAATAATTTCAATCAGCTCTTGAATTTCATAACAATCTTTATTTTCCAAATTGTAGGGTACTTTTTAAAAAAGATTTATTTATTTGTTTGTTTGTTTGTTTATTGATTTAAGAGTGAGAAAGAATACATGTGGGGAGGAGGAGTAGAGGGAGAAGGAGAAACAGACCCCTTGCTGATCAGGGAGCCTGATGTGAGGCTCCTTGCCAGGTCCTGGAATCATGAGCTGAGCCCCGGAGCTGAAGGTAGATGCTTAACCAGCTAAGCCACCCAGGCGTCCCTGTAGATAACTTTCTTTTGTAAATAGAGTAATATTACAGCTTTTGTTCTATCTCCTAATCTGAAAGGCCATGGATAAATTTCTCCTGTTCCAAAAAATTATTTAGGTACTATTCTGACCAGTGAGCTCTAATTATTTAGTTATTTTGCTAAATATGCCCAGAAGTCCTTGCTCAAACAACTTTCTTGGAAGTATCAGCAATTATACAAGACTTACTTACAAGTTTTTTCATCAGTATAATATCTACTGTTTTAATACCCATGTTTTTGCATAACCAATTCAGAAAACATATTTGTACCTGTACTTTAAAGTGTAGGCAAAGGGTATAAAAATCTAGAACTTTCATTTAGTATCTTTTTGAAAGTACTCTTCAACCACTATCTCTATGGATTGTTCTTATACCAAGTGCCCAGCCTTGAAAACTTGAATCAACCCCAGGAGAGTGTTAAATTCATCCCTAGTTCATAGAAATAAAGTTTGTCAGGAAATTTGTACACTGACGTAAGTATGAATTAAGTTTCTTTCACAGTATATATGTACATCTTTATGAATTTTGCCTTTTGTGGTTTATATCCATAAAAAATTTAAGGACACTAAGTTATTATGGTTCCAAAAAACTTAGTAACTACTGTACTACAGTGGTTTTCTTTTCATTGTGTTGCAACAAATCAGCTATAAGTCAAGCATAGTAAGACATTAATCCTTGCTAGTTTTCCTTCAGGTTTAGGTAAAATAGAATTTCCCAAACTTTAGGAATTTGGCTTAACCATAAGAATGATAACAAAAAGCATTTTTTAAAATCCTCTTTTATTTTACCAAGAAAAAAAAATGCCTTTCTCATAAATTTCGTGAATGAGAAATCTTCACAGAGAAGTTTGTGAACATTTTTTTTAACCCATTATTCTCTTTGGATTTTCTTGCAGTATGTTTATCATATTATATACTGTATAATGAGCACAATAACCACTTCATGAAATTAAAAGAAAAATCATTATTCAGCCTGCTATGGAAAATATATTTCAATTTTATGTTTCCTTATCTCTCTACTAAGCTCCCATATTTCTTTGTTTGCCATGTAAAATGGTAGTGTTGGTCCTTTAAGTGTTGTTTGATGGTTTTTAGACCCAGTTGCTAACATAGGTCTGTTTATTCTCTTAGAGACTAATAACACGTGCCTGATATGGTTTTGTATCATGGAGTTCTAAAAAGGTGATTTTTAAATGAAATGCAAATATCTATGTGGAATGAAGAAAGGCCTATCCTTCCTAGTATCAATTTATTCTTCTTCCCTCTTAGAATTTACATCTGCCTAGAATTATCATCAACAGAGAGAATAAATAAGAATGTGCCTCAGGCAATTCAGGGTATTAGACATCTTCTGCTGGGCTTCTCTGTGATCATTTGTGCATTTCAGTTTAATACTTAATGCTAGGGTATTGCTTATCTGTGTAAAATGTTCTCTGGTTCCACGACAAAATGACACAAGTTGCCTCTTAATCTTCATGGTGGTTAAAATACTTACAAAAATTTAGATTACATCATAACAGTAAGTACTTCCTCTTAATCACTACATGGGATTTTAAAAAATGCTATTTGGAAGATATTACTTATTTTGAGTACTATTTAGAATAGAAAATCAGAGTTTTGTTAGCAATGAGTCCCTGGAAACCTGGGTTCTTGAATTCAGCCAAGAAAGATTCAGAGCCAAACTCTTAAGCAAGCAGGTGTCTAATAGCTGATTCAGTCAAAGTACCCTTTGATGACTGTGAGAGCGGTAGGTCCTGGGGGGAAGTCCTTTCTTTTTATGTTTAGGTTATGGGTCACAGCTAGGGTGGTCTCTGCCTGCGGTTGCTTCCCATTATGGAAGGGACTCATCCTACTGGTTGGGCAGGGGAGATTTTGGTCCTATATGGTTCTTGTCAGAACTGTCATGGCAGCCTTAACCTGTGGCGTTGAAAATCACAATCTGAATGTATTATAATGAAGCTATACCTCACTGTAGGGCAGTTCTTAAGGGGAAGAAGGCATGCATATCCCCTGGGGAAGGTCCCAGATGTACAGAAAATTCTTATAACCTGCTCATATCTAACTGCCTGCTCTATCAGGGCTTTTTTGTTTTTTTGTTTGTTTGTTTGTTTTCTTTTGTTTTGTTTTTGTTTTCCCTGTGAGTTTGGCTCAAAAGAGGAAAATTAGAACAAGGCTTTCATCTTCAGAGTTCACTATCTACCACAGATTTCCCAACCTGTTGTTATGAAAGTAGTTATATAAAGCTGCTTTATCTACAAATAAATTCATGAAGGCATCTTTAAGCTGCATTAAATAGCTCTGAATAAAAAGTGTGTTTACAGAGCATAGAGGGTTTTTTTTAAAACTAAGGTAGCTAAACTCTCTCTTATGATTCATGAAGAAAAATAAACATCAAAACTTATGTTATTATAGAAATAATAATGCTAGATAAGATTATGAGCATAGCATATATGTTAGATAAGCACCATTAACTACCTATACAAAAGGTAAATAAAAATAACAAGAGTCACAGATTTGCTGTGAAAATGTCATTATAAGATTCTTTTTCTTACCATTTGCAAATAACTCCTTGAGATATAAGAATTGTAGCCCATGACTATGGAACCCACTGCAAGCCAGGGATACTTCTTTCAACCAGAAGGGTTGGGTTAACTGAAGTAATCAGTCTGGATTCTAAGTTTTCCCCCTCACACTAATTCAGTGGTTTTATGTGGTGACACAGTAGTGAAAGCTACGATGGAATATAGAGAATGGAATGGTGTGTGTGTGTGTGTGTGTGTGTGTGTGTGTGTGTGTGTAAGTAACACCAAACAATTCCAAACAAAATACATGGGACAACAAATTTCAAAACACTGGACATCAGTCAATGAAGAATAGTGATTCCTGAGAAATAAAGAAAAAACATGATGAGGCCAACAATTGCTCCAGCAGGTTGCATTGAGAGAATGCCCAGCCATTACTTCAGGAAGAGGAAACTGAGGGGAAACCTAATAGTTTCCTTACATTGAGAAGGTGGAGATGAGAGTCCAGAGCAATCAAGGCAACTTGATCTCATAAGGCTGTATATCAAAGAGAGAATTACACAGAAACAGAATCCCAGAGATCTGTGGAACTTCTTTGAGTATTTAGCAGAATACTGATGAATATACACATGTAAGGAAACTACCGTAAGACAGGAAAGAACTAATCAAAAGGATTAGAATAATTAGTGGTTGGCCTTCACACAGGGCTCAGAATAGTAACTGTTCTCAGCCAGATTGGAAAAATTCATTAATTTACAGGACATTAGATAGAGTACTTGGGCAGATTTATTCTCAGTAGTGAGAAATAATTAGTCCTACACTGAGCACTTTTTCAGACCCACTTAACAAGCCATAAAAAACAATCCCTGAAAAGATTAAACTGTCCACAAACTGCATCTCAAAACAGAGCTAAAGAAGATTTATAGGAATACAGAAGTATTTAGGGCCACGAGATGAAATTGACAAGGTTTGGCATCCAATCAAAAGTTACCAAGCACGCAAAGGGGAAAGTATAAAACAATCCATAATGAGGAGAACAGTAAATCTATCAAAACTAATGAAGAATTGACAGAGATATTAGAATTAACAGCAAACAATATTAAAATAGTTATTTTAACTGAATTTTAAAAATTAGAGACATGGCATACTAAAAGAGAACTGTTGAGAAGTTACAGAGAAGAAAACTACAATGTCTGGGGTGCAGTATGTCCCAGATAGGATTCATAGCAGATTTTGCAAAGGAAAATATTGGAGAAAATGAAGGCAATGACAATAGAAAATATCAAAGATGTCACACAGGGGAAAATAAAACTTTCAATAATAAAAAGATTATGAGAGACAATTTTGTGCAGCCTAATTTATAAATTATTGGGTTCCCACAAAAAAGAGACAAGAAGAATAAAAATGAACAAAAAGAGAAGAAATCATGGCTGTGAGTTTTCAAACCTGATGAGAACTATAAATCTGGGCCACCTGGGTGACTCAGTTCATTAAGCAACTGCCTTTAGTTCAGGTCATGTCCCAAAGACCTGGGATCGAGCCCCACATCAGGCTCCCTGCTCAGCAGGAAGCTTGCTTCTCCCTCTCTCACTCCCCCTGCTTGTGTTCCCTCTCTAGCTGTGTTTCTCTTTGTCAAATAAATAAATAAAATATTAAAAAAAAGAAAAGAACTATAAACCCATAGGAACAAAAAGCTCATTGGAATCCAAACACAGGGAACAGTAAAACAATACCAAGCACATCATAAAAAAAACTGATGATGTTTAATATTAGTGACAAAAATAAATGCTGAAAAGCAGCCATAGAAAAAAGACTTGTTTTGTGGAGAGGAAAAATGGTGAATATGATGGCAGATTTCTTGGTGTAACCCGTACAAGTGAGAAGATGGTAGACTTTCACTTTAAAACAAAATTAAAAACAAAATTAACCTAATTTATAATGAGCAGAAATCTCTCAAAAATGGTGAAGTAAAGAAAAACATTTTCAGACATGCAAAAGTTGCAAGACTTTTCACCAACATTCTCACACAAGAAATGTTGATGGAAATCTCATAGAAGGAAAATGATACCAAATAAATATCTGATGTACCCAAAGATATGAAGAATATTGGAAAGGGTCACAATATGGGTAAAGTAAAAGTTTTATTTTCCTTATTATGTATATCTCTTTGAAAGGCAAATGGATGTTTTCCTGAAATAATAGCAATGTATTGTAAGATTTATAAAATATATAAAGGTAAAATGCATGTGTATACCACAGTAAAATAACATGTTATTAACATAAGGATAGATAGGAACATAATAGAAAGTCCAGAAATAAACCACACTTATAAAGACATTTTTTAACACAGTGCAAGAGAGAAATTATATAGCCCTTTCAACAAATTGTGCTAGGACAATTGGCTATCTATATGCAAGCAAAAAAGTTTTATACTTTGTACAATGTACAAAAATTAACTCAGCATAGATAGTACACCTAAATATGAAATCCTAAGGCTATAAAACTTCTAGGAGAAAACTTAGGAGAAAAATCCTCATGAAACTGGCTTACAAGAAGATACTAGAGGAGAGCTGGACAGGGGAGGATGGGTAAAACAGGTGATGGGGATTAAGGAGGACATGCCTGATGAGCACCAGGTGTTGTATTTATTTAAGTGATGAGTCACCAAATTCCACACCTGAAACTAATATTACACTGTATGTTAACAAACTTGAATTGAATAAAAACCTGACAAAGAAAAAGGTGTCCTACATACAACACCAAAAGCACAAGCCATTTTTAAAAAACTAATTGATCTCTAAGCTTTTAGGCATTTTCATACCTTATGAAACACATATTATAGGCAGGTAGCTGTTGGGTGGAGTACTCTTAAAGATATCTCTATGGCTAACTCCTTCACTTCCAAAATTTTTCTTAGTCACATGTTCTTCAATGAGACCTACCCTGCAAATCTTATTTTAAACTGTACACAGTACTCCATCTCTTGGCACTTCAAAAAACTGTACCTATTTTCTTTTTTCCATAAGACCTTTATCCTCTATACCCTTTTCTATAGAGAGAATTATATATACATATAATATATATTTTTTTGATATAATGATATAATTTTTTGTTATAATTCTTACGTAATTCATACCACCAGACTATATGGTCCATAAGGAGTGTTGAGTGGTAGATGCTTAAGAAATATCTATTAAAATAGTGGAGAAAATCAATTACCAAAAAGGAAAATCCATCTGAAATATCATAATTGGTTGGCTTTGAGGAGCAGGAATTGGGGACAGAAAAGGTAAGGCAAGGTACCGTGATGACATGTATAGTATTTGGAGAATCACTTTAGTTTAAATCATACACATTATTCTGATTTTTTAAAACTTATTTTCAATCAAATGTTGACCTAATATGGTTTAAAATTAAGACAATATGTATTCCATATACACTAAGTCTCCAGGCTTGCCTTGTTGACTTTTAGTCCTCTTGTGAAAGTTTTGCCAAAGTAAAACATTCCTTTCTAAGAAAGGCTTTAACTGTGGTGATCACATAATTTATCATCCAAGTCAGGATCTTTAGAGAATACTAAATGCTAAAAAGGATGGTACCACAGATGATAGTCAAAAATGGTCTCTGCTATGCAAAACTAGATGCATGACCCCATCCTTTTTATGACCTCTAGGAAATTGCGGGATATTGTACTTAAAGTTGAGTATGAAATTCAAACAGATAGTATTTCTAATAAGAAAGATAGAGGGGCACCTGGGTGGTGTAGTCGTCCGTTGAGCATCCAACTCCTGGTTTCAGTTCACGTTCACGTCGTGATCCCAAGATCGTGAGATCTCCCCAACTTCAAAAGACTCAGTGTGGAGTCTGAGTTTCTCTCTCCCTCTTACTCTGCCCCTGCCCCCTGAACACTCCCTCCCTCTTGAAAGAAAGAAAGAAAGAAAGAAAGAAAGAAAGAAAGAAAGAAAGAAAGAAAGAAAGAAACCCTTATACAGAGTCACATCCTTTATCAATAATTCTGAAATAAAAAAAAAAATAAATTCCAAAAACTAGTGGAAATTTGAGCCTGTATATTGGCAAAATCTGAAGAAACCTGAACTCAGTTGTTGCCAAAACCTTTATTTATTTCACTTACTGTGAATGTTCATAAATTTGCTGCAAAACTATTAATGCTCATGAATATTATTTCCTGCCCAGCAAGATATTATGCAGCATATGGCATAAATAATGAATCGTCTTTATAAAATTCAAAAAAATTCAGAATTCTGATAATCATCTGATCCCAAATGTCTCAGTTAAGGAATTACAAACCTACATGTCCCTTCCTTAACTATTCTTTTATATTATCATTTTATTTCCTAATTAAACCCTTTTAATTATTGGCTTAAAAGGAAGGCATACCCTTTAAAAAGAAATGGCATCATGTATAGAAAGTAAGCCTTTCCCTCGTGGTTAGGGTCCAAGACTGCTCTGGCACCTGTTATGGAAGTGGACACCATGAGGCCTCCGTGAGCATTATGGCAACACTCTACCTTGAAACCTGAAAGCAGAGTTTCTTCAGGAACTTATATTTTATAAATCTTTGTTTTTAATTACATAAATCCTTTTTCTAATATAGATACTCTAAACAATCCTCATAGCATCAACTAGCATAATATATACAATAAAATAAACAACACATTGTTCTAGGAAAAAATTGGGTAATCTATGTGTGGGAATAAAAATATCTTTCTACATTGGACAGGATGATCCAGTGGATATATTTTTTTGTGTTGGTATTTGATGAACTTCTAGCATTTTCACATTATTCCTGTGCTTTCTGGGGCATCTTACTGTTGGATTTTGGCAGTTGATGCTGTGATTTTACAACAGCAAGCCCGCCATGAGTTCTTAACACCCAAAGCCACCTCTGTAGATTGGCACACTGCCTACAGATCCAAGCTGTCAAGTGGCTTCTATATGAAAGAACATAACCTGTAATTAAGCCAGTTCAGTTCTACAAGGAGGAACACATTGTCAAATATATCATCTTTGAGTTTGGGAAACTAGATTTAGGAAGTAGAAATAAAACTAAAGTCTTAGAAAACTTACCTTGTGGTATTAAGTACTTTTCCATAAGCACTTATTTTGGCCTCATTTTTTTCAGTTTATAGGGAAGTTGCAAAGATAGCACAGCATGTTTTCTTACATCCTAAGTTCAGTTTCTCATTATGGTATAACCTCATATTGCCACAGTACATGTGTCAACACTAAGAAACTAACATTGGTACCTTACTGTTAACTAAACTTTATACTTGATTTGAATCTCACCAGTTTTTCCATCAGTGCTCCTTTTTTTGTTCTGGGATTCAATCTGGGTCACCACATTGCTTTTTATAATTATCTTCTTAACTATCTTGTATAATGTATCTCTCTATATATTTTACCTGATCCCGAGTTCATAGTCATATCTTGACTCTCGTCTAGTACCATAGTCTTTTCTAGCCTTCCATTTTGCTTACTCTAACTTTCCTCCCTACAGTAAGAAACGTGGCTCCCACTATCCACTACCCATGTACCTGCTCAATGCTACTACATGCAAAGCAGAATTAAAATTGTTAAATGTACCCCATGAAAAAAAATTTATCAGAGTGCAGTATTTATGTATAGTTCCTTTGTCTTTTCCCTTAAAATTTCCTGTCCAAACACCATTTTCCTAAACCTTAGGCCAACTTTCTTTACCTAATTTTTTAGAGCAGTCACACCATACATTCATAACACTGTCACATTCATTTATCCAGTTTCCATCCTGAGATCCCTGAAATGCTGGCTGATTTTTTGTACATTAAAACAGTTGTGTGGTACACTTCTACTAGTTTTAACAAATGCATAGAATCCTGCATCCACCACCTCTGTTACTGTATAGAATAATTCCATTACCCTAAAATTCCACTGTGTATCCCCCTTACAGTCAACTTTTCACCCTCTTTATCAAAACCCTTATGCAGCAACTGATCTGTTTTCTGTCACTAAACTTTTGTTTTCCAAACTGTCATATGAATGGAAAGATACAATATGTATGCTTTTGGGTATCCTTTCCTTTCCTCTTTTTTTTTTTTTTTAAGATTTTATTTATTTGACGGAGGAAGAAAGCACAAATAGGTGGAGTGGCAGGCAGAGGGAGAGGGAGAAGCAGGCTCCCCACTGAGCAGGGAGCCCAATGCAGGTCTTGGGGCTCAATCCCAGGACCCTGGGATCATGACCTGAACCAAAGGCAGATACCTAATCGACTAAGCCACCCCGGTGCCACTTTCCTTTCCTTTTTTAAGAGTTTTTTAAGATTTTAAGGTATAAACTCATATATGGAATTTAAGAAACAAAACAGATGAACAAAGGAAGAACAAAAGAGAGACAAACAAAAAAACAGGCTCTTGACTATAGAGAACAAATAGGTGGTTACCAGAGGGGTGGTGGGGGTGAGGAGGGGGGAATGGTAAAATAGGTGAAGGAGATTTATAGGACCCTTATCATGATGAACACAGAGTAATATATGGAACTGTTTAATCACTGTATTGTACACCTGGAACTAATATAACACTGTTAACTACACTGGAATTAAAATTTAAAGAGATTTATTTATATTGTGGCATGAATCAATAACATACTTTTCATTTATTTCTGAATAGTACTCTTCTGTGTGACAGCACTACAATTCTTTTTTTTTTTTTACATATAGAGAAAGAGATTGTGCTTGTATGACTGGGGGTTGGAGGAGAGGGTGGAAGAAGAGAAATAATCTTAAGCAGTCTCTACAGTTAGTGTGGAGCCCAACATGGAGCTTGATCTCACAACCCTGAGATCATGACCTGAGCTGAAATCAAGAGTTGATGCTTAACTGACTCAGGCACCCAGGTGCCCGTGTACTACAGTTTGTTTACCCATTCTCGTACTGAAGGACATCTTGGTTGCAATTATTCATCATGTATTTTTAAATTTAACAAGGGCAAAATTAAGTAAAATTGATGTTTTCATCAATTCCAAATCAACATTCCATAAAAGTAATATGTTAAACAATGTCATTTTCATTATTGGCACAAGTAACAATGTCATTGACACATTGTCAGGCCACCAGGCTATTAAAAAAATGTAATATGTGTACATTAGAATAACTACTTATTTTACACATCCAGACTGAATAATAATAAACCATAATGTTGTTTAAGGGAGCATAGTGAATCTAATAATAAATCACTCATGGCACATTTTCTTTCAAAAGTAGTAGGGAAATCAAATATTTATGGTGAGATACCATAAGGTATAGTATTGTTGACTGACTATGTTGTATCCCTGAAAGTAAAGTAATATATCAGTAAAAATAGTAGTTATATCATTAAAGTAAACAGCAATATTTGGCCATTTTTAAAGATTAATATTTTAATATGGCCTTAATTTCTAATTTAAAAATATGAACAGGATAGGGTTTTATGGTGATTTTTTTCACTCCTCTTAAATGTTTTATCCACAAATATATAATTTTCTATTTACAACAAAATCTTTCCTCAGGTATGCATAATTTATTATGGTTATTTGACTACTAAACACTTTACTTATAAATTTGTATACTTTTATAATAGAAGGGACTTAAAAATTCAAAATCATTTATGTTTAAGGAAACAATCACCGAGACCAAAAGACAACCTATGTGGGAGAAGATAATTGTAAATGACATATATGATGAAGGGTTAGTATTCAAAAAATACAAAGAACTTATCAAACTCAACCCCTCCAAAAAATCCAATTTAACAATGGACAGAAGACATGAACAGACATTTCTCGAAAGAAGACATCCATATGGCCAACAGACATATCAAAAGATGCTCATCCTCACTTATTATCAGGGAAATGGAAATCAAGACTACACTGAGATATCACCTCACAGCAGTCAGAATGGCTAAAATCAACAATGTAGGAATCAACAGGTGTTGGCGAAGATGTGGAGAGAGGGAAAGCTCTTATATTGCTGGTGGAGCAGCCACTCTGGAAAAGGAAAAGAAGGGCCTAAAAATAAACTATGATCCTGCAATCACACTACTGGATATTTGCCCAAAAAATATAAAAACACTAATTCAAAGGGATACATACATCCCTATGTTTTTGAAGCATTATACAAAAGCCAAGATATGGAAACAACCCATATTTCCATTGTTTCATGAATGAATAAAGAAAAAAATACACATACACACACACACACACAAACACACACAATGGGATATTATTCAACCATAAAAAGAATGAAATCTTGCCAATTGCAATGACATGGTTGGAGCAAGAGAGTATAATGTTAATCAAAACAAGTCAGTCAGAGAAAGACAAATGCCGTATGATTTCACCCATAGGTGGAATTTAAGAAATAAAACAAATGAAAATAGAGGGAAAGGGAGGCAAACTAAGAAACAGACTCTTAACTATAGAAAGCAAACTGATGGTTAACAGAGGAAAGGATGGTGGGGGGAGATGAGTGAAATAAGTGATGGGATTAAGGAGTGCACTTGTAATGAGTGCATTAAGATAAAACTTAATTTAAAAAATCATATGTTCATATATGAGTTTAATGATAACAAGGAAATTGTATGTGTATATTGTATATTATATACACCATTTACCAGTGCTATCCATCCACTCCATTTAGTTCATAACACATTTCTTTTTTTTTAAGATTCTATTTATTTATTTGACAGAGAGAAACACAGCTGAAGAGGGAGCACATGCAGGAGGGAGTGAGAGAAGGAGAAGCAAGCTTCCCATGGAGGAGAGAACCCAATGAGGGGCTCCATCCTGGGACTCCGGGATCATGACCTGAGCCAAAGGCAGACTGTTAATGACTGAGCCACCCAGGTGCTGCTACCTACACATTTCTAACAAAAACAACAACAAAAAGTCTTAAAATATTTTTAGTGTTTAAAGAAACACAATGTTTAAGAGTGCATCGGTGGCTCAGTGGGTTAAAGCCTCTGCCTTCAGCTCAGGTCATGATCTCAGGGTACTTGGATCAAGGCCCGAATTGGGTTCTCTGCTCAGCAGGGAGCCTGCCTCCTCCTCTCTCTCTGCCTGCATCTCTGCCTATTTGTGATCTCTCTCTTTCAAATAAATAAACAAAATCTTTAAACAATAAAAAAATAAACACAATGATTAGATTGAAAATAAATGTTTAAATATATATTTGATATTTTCATTTAATATTTAATTCACCCTTTTTAAAAGTATGATTTTCAAGTAAAATATTTCTTATGTTATTCATATCACATTTAGTATATTCATATAATGATTTTAATAATAAGAAAAATATAAAAATAAGCAGAGAAAGTCAAATATATGGTTTCACTTACTTGTGGAGCATAAGGAATAATATGGAGAACAGTAGAAGGAAAGGAAATGTGTAATTGGGGAGGGGGGTAATACATGAGAGACTTTGGACTCAGAAACAAACAGAGGGTCTTGGAAGGGAGGGGAATGGGGGAATGGGTGAACCTGGTGGTGGGTACTGAGGGCACGTATTGCATGGAGCACTGGGTATGGGGCATAAACAATGAATCTTGGAACACTAAAAAAATAAAATAATGTAATAAAAAAATAAAGTTGTAATGACAACAACAACAACAACAAAACAAGGTTTCAGAAGATATTCCTGAAAATGGAAACACATATAGTAGTAGACTTTGAAGCCAACTAAAATGGCTCTATCATTTCTTAGATCTATAACTGTATGAAGTTTATGAACTTTATAGAACTCTGCAACCTTGTAAACATACAACATATGTGTATGTACCATACATATTTTGGTCTTTCTCTTGCTCACTCCCCTTTCTCAGCATACACACACACCCACACACACACACACACACACACACACACTCAAAAAGTGTTAACATTTAAAGAAGGTTTAGTTTCCATGAAATAGCCTTCGTTGCTTTAAAAAATTATCTTAATTGGTCCTGATATTAATCCTTTGATTTGGGTGCTATTATGATACCTGTATTTTTTAATGAGAAAACTGAGGTCAGACAGGTTAAATACTATGACTTCCCAAAGTTACATAACTAATAAATAAAAGAAGTTTCAGGACTTCAGACTCCAGCACTATATGCCACCATATTTCTACAAAAGCCACTGTAAATGCCAAAGTCTAAAATCTGGTTTTTAACTTATAGCTTGTTCTAAATATTTGCTCAAATATAAAAGTGTGTATATAAAATATTATAGTGTATATAGGTTTAGATGTATAGTTATATATAAATATTTATGTGTTGTCCATAGATTTTATTTGGAAAATATTTTCCTTTAAATACAAATATAATTTATTTTGCTGTATTTATCTAAATTATATATATGAAGCATTTGTGAAGTGCTCTTTGAAGATATCTGTATAACCACTATTTGAAGCAACCTTTTCAACAGTTTACCTGAGTTTATTGCTATGACAAAAAAAGGAATTAAGAACTTTTCAAGTAGTATCTTACATTCCTTTAAATTGAGCACAGTTCTCTTAAATTGCTTTATGTCAACCTCTAAGCTCTTTCTCCAATAGTTCAAGGCTATTATATAATTAAAAGCTTTTTGTCAACATCTACACTAGTGCGGGATGTTGAAGAAGATAAAAAATCATGTCCATTGGGATGCCTGGAGTGGCTCAGTCAGTTAAGCATCTGACTTCTGTTCAGGTCATGATCCCAAGTCCTGAGATGGAGCCCAGCACCTGGCTCTATGCTTAGTGGGGAGTCGGCTTCTCCCTCTCCCTCTATCCCACCCCTATCTATGCTCACTCTCTATCTCAAATAAGTAAATAAAATATTTTAAAAATATCATTTCCAGGAAACTTACATATTTCTGCAACTTGGCACAATTTCTTTAAGAAAACTACGTCATACATCATCTTCTGAGAGTCTTAATTGTTTCTCATTATTCATCCTTCTTTTAGTGTCCACCAGATTCTTGTTACTTTTTTAAATATTTACTTATTTATTTGTTTGTTTATTTATTTATTTGTTTATTTATTTATTTATTTATTTATTTATTTATTTATTTGAGACAGCATGTACCTGTGGTGTGGGGGAAGGGGTGGAGGAAGAGAATCTTCAGACTCCCCTCTGAATGCAGAGCCTAACATGGGTCTCGATTTCAACATGCATGAGATCCTGACCCACACTAAATCAAACACTTAACAGAATGAGCCACTCTGGTGTCCCTTTTAAAGTCATCTTAATGCTTTTCTTACTTCCCTTTAAAAAATCAAACTTCATGTCTTCTGCTCTACAAATGGGAAACAAAAATAAGAAATATACCAGAAAGTATATGTGTATGTGTGTCTGTGTATATAAATGTGTATATGTGTACAGACACATATGAATTCATGTATGTATGTGTAATACTGTGTGTATACAAATATTCATACATACATGTGTGTATGTATATCTATTTGGATAAGTGACTAGGCCAATCATGTTTATCAACCTAAATGTGTGAGAAGCTGCAAAGGAGAATTCTATAGTCTCTAGTAACTAGGACTCTGTAACTACCTAGTAACATGTGCTCTTTGAAGAGAATTAAAATCCTAAATGACAATTGTAAATGGCCAAAATATCTTCCAATGATAAAAGCATGGCTTTAGCGAGTGTCAAAAGTGAAAAGTATCTAGATATTGATGACACATCAATTGGAGTAGCTTGCATCTGATCAGAAGACAGGATGTCCACAAGCAAAAAGGCACTAAGACAACATTTTCAACATAGATAGTTCGGTGTGTGTCTTGCTATGTAACTGTGGGATAGACTTTGAGGTTCAGAGACATAAGGGCTGTGGAGCCACATCAGGGCCGTGCCATTCACTTCCTCTGAAATTTCAGGCACATATTGTAGCTCATGTGCCTCACTTTCCTCAGGATAGTAACAGTACAGTGGTTGTTGTGAGGTAGAAATTAGTTCATATATGAAACAGGCTTAGAATAGTGCTGATAACCACTCCACCAAGGATTGCTACTCTAAGTTTTTGCTATTGTTGTTATTATTTGGTGGAAATAACAAGCATATATTTTGGTAATACATTGTTACTCCTAGTTAGTCTTAAATAAAAGTCTTGAATTGGTAAAAGTTATCAAAAGATATAAGTACCATACATCAGGTATTTATAAGGACTCATATGAAAAGTTTAATTTTTAATTTTAATGTATATTTCTGTTGTTTAAAGGAGTCATAAGGATCTCCTTTACTGCTTTTGTTGTGGTTCTTTTTGCTTATGGATTAGACTAAGGGAAATTTTAGTTGACTTTGGTTTTAGTAGGAAATAGGTATGTGATCTCAGTCACTTTCACGTGTAGTTAGTTTACTCTGTCTAGCCCACTGTAAGATTAGTGTTCAGGAACAATCCCACGTTTCACTGTAGCAACTCAATTGCATCATGATGCAGAGCTGCAGGGCCAGAAGATGTTTCATTATTTGAATTTAATTTGACATTAAGGGTACATGAGTGAGGAAGGGGACACAAAGTTTGGAATGTATGGAGCCAGAAGCTAATCTGTGAAAAAATTATCCCACTTATCAGAATTGTAAAATTGCAAGCAGAGAATCATATTCCCATGGATATCTAATCAAAATGGAAGTACTTACTTCTTAGGAATGTACTAATTAAGCCATCATACACATTGCAAAATTATCCACAAACTGAACTTACTTTATATATCTTTATATATTTCCATGTGAAACTAAGAAAATGCATTATGACACTAAGAAATAATTTATGACATAACATTTTGATTATAGCAGTTTCAGATCATTTCTCATTAAATAAATGTTGACAAGAAGTAATAAATTCTTGGACTATTTGGTAATACAGTTGACAAAAAATATTAAGTCATATGACCAGATAGAAAAAAGATTACTATTTCTTAGTGATGAACCATGAACTACTGTTTGGGATCAAAAACACACAAAACTCATAGATGTAGAGAACAAATCAGTTAACAAAAGCAGTAACTCAAATAGTCTTAAAATTCAGTTAGAGCACAAGAAAATTTAATATGCTCTGATATTTTACGGTTTATATGTAAAATAAACTTGATCCCCCCCCAAATTTGTCAACCATACTAAAAGTGGACATGACGTTATCAATGATGCATGTGAAACAGGATTTTTTTTTCCCTAAACTAAAATTAAGGTAAAGGAATTTCAATTAAACATGTTAGGGAAAGTAATAAATTATAATTACATTTCCTCTGGAAAAATATTGTGCAAATTTATTATAATACATAATAATATGTTTGAAAATAATTAGTATCATGTTATTGTGTGATGTTTTATATTTGTATATTTGTCAATTCTTAACTATTTGTTCTTGTCTGCAGTTTCTTTTCTTATTGTAAATAATATTCACTTTGATAACAGCTTAGGAAATGTAATTTTATATTATTTTTCTTAAGGGATATAAATCCTACCTCCAAATTAACAAGTAATGTTGGGACCCATTAAACCTCAGTGCTCTTGGTCCAAATGTCTGTATTTTTATAAAGCTCTACAGGTAATTTAGAAGCATAGTCAGGGTTAAAAAGCATTAGTAAAATTATTAGAATCACAAATATTTCTCAGGGTGATGATCTTAGGTGTCTTTATTGGCTAAGAAGTTAAATACTTTGCTAGTCAAGCTAGAAAATACAGAAAGTGATAAGAGCTTTGAGAGAAGGGTTTACTTTTGAACATGCTTATTTCTAGATGTTTGCTAGCTATCACACTAACTTTGGCAACTATATCAAATTCTTATAGCATGCTTACTGAAGTCAAAATCCGTCAGATTTTCCTTTTAATGTTCCACTTCTTAGGTTTTTCCTTACATGTATTTGTACATTGGGAACTTTAACGTTTAGTACCTAAAGTTGTTTGCTTTTGTCCTTGGTAAATGTAATCTTGTTTGGTTTAGCCCATTCCCCAGTCCATGCATTTCAGCAATATCATGCTTCATTCTGAGCGTTTTCTCTTTATGCTAGCTAATCAGTGCTCTGATATTACTGCATAGACCTGTTCTGCCTTATTTTTTTTTCTCAGTTGATCCCATAGCCAGGAGTGCAGTTACAGTATCTACAAAGCATTTCCTTTAATATACCTGATAGAAGTTTCAAGTCTGAAGAGTACAGAGGAGAATGTTCGCTTTCTGCTCCTAAAAAGTGTATAGACTGTGACTGTTGTTACGTTACATACACATACATACACAGACACACATGGATGCACATGCAGGCAAATTCTGCTATGCCCAGCTTATGATTATTTTATTACAAATATTCTTCTCTTTACCTTTAACATTCTCCACCAACGGGATAACCTGCAACCTGGTGGTTTGGAAGGTGATATGAAAGCTGTCATTTGCTATTCCAGAATGGCTTTTCTTGAGGGCTAGTCCAGAAATGATTAGGATATATCACTTGCTGTGCTCATTTAGTTTAATTTGAGGGACTTGTTGAACTTAAATTGCATTTTAAATACTAGGAGAGTAAATTTATAGACCTGATGAAGAGACATGTCTGATATATGAGACTTACATAAGATTAAATCCTATTTCTTTCAGAAAAAGAGACAAATCTAAGTGAGAAACTCACCCACAGAGAACATGATGATAAAAACAAAACAAAACCAGAAAACCGATGACTGAAAGAGTTTCTAAAAAGCTTGATGTGAACTCTAAGATAAATTTGGGGAGAAAGTCTAGATATTGCCTTCCAGTGTTCATATGCAAATAGAATAGCATCCAGAAAAAACAAATAACATTAATCCTTTATGGTTTAAAGAGCAAGAACATCATGCTCCATGGAAACCACAATTTTAAATAGAAACAATTGGTCATCATTTGCTTTAAACTGAATAAAATTGGCAGGAACCAGGAATTGAGTTAGCTTAAGATGAATCTTCTCTTAGGGATAATCTAGTGTCATTTTACTCAATAATATTTTGATTAGTGTTTAAATCTTCCTTACATTACTGGGGCCCGTGGGTGGCACAGTGGGTTGAGCCTTCAAGCCTCAATTTTGGCTCAGGTCATGATCTCAGGGTCGTGAGATCCAGCCCCCTACCTAGCCCTCAGTTGGGTTCCACAGTCACCCCTAGTCTGGTTAAGACTCTCTCTCCCTCTCTTTGTGGCCCTCCCCCACTCGCTTATGTACACTCCTCCCCCCCCACATAAATAAATATCTTTAAAATTTTTTTCCTTGCATTACTTATAAAAGTTAGTCAGCCCAGATTAAAGACCTGGCTAAAGCCACTTACTATCCATATGGTAAATTCACTTAACAGGAAGTACTTTACGAGTCACTTAATCTTTTTCTGTCTCAGTGTTCTTATCTAGAAATGAAGATTATGCTAATATTTACTTCTTAGAGGTCCTGTGAGGATAAGTGGGTGTTATATGTAAAACACTGACAAAAGGTCTGGTTTACAGTAAGCACCACTGATATTAGCATTGTGGTTTCTATTTTTCACGCATTAATTAAGTTCTGTAACATTCAGTGTGGACACCAGAAACACTGCCCTCTCTTCCCTATTCTTCGTGTTGTTTAGTGACACCTCTCCTTCCTCTCCAAAGATAGGAACACTTTCAGAACATTTTTCCTTCACTTTCTACTCAGGATATGCATTCCTGAAATATTTATGCTCCCAGGAGTTGAGAATCAGAATTGCTTTCTCTACAATCAGTGTTTTTTGGTCTCTTTTTAGCTATTACAAGTTAATTTCAGAAGATGGAGAATAAAAGCTACTGGATCACTAAGAGGAGCTGCAGCTTTTCCAGGCCCCAGTCCTAGCCTAACCAAGATGAACTTTTCCGTTCTGTGGAAAGGTTTGCTCTCACTATTTCTTATGTGGTCTTTTGCCTTCTAAATAAAAACACAGTTTTTATGCCCTCTTTCACAATTATTCATAAAGACTGAGTGCTTTCTGGGGAAAAAAAACAAGATTCCATCAACTCATTCATATGCAATATGAATATATGTGTATCTGATGATATGTAGATTTAGCAAGTGCTAAGCCAATTTTTCTCAGAATGTGATCAGAGTATTGCCTCAATTGTTTGTGAAAATGCAAATTCTTAAGGCCCAATCCAGATATACTCAATCAGAATATATAGGTGTCAGACACGGTGACTTGTATTTTATTAAGAAATCCAGGTTACTTTTTTCATATTATAGTTTATGTATTACTGTTAGTCCTTCCAGGCAATAAAATTTGGGTATGTTTGGTTTTATATCCACTTACATTGATGGAGATTATTTCATTTGGAAACAACGTTTACATCAATGGGACAAAATAACAGTAAGAAGGAGACATGGAGAGAATGGAAACTTCTTCCCATCCTCTATTATGATGGGAATTTTTTATTTTAAACCTCAGATACAGTATATTTTGCTGTCTTCTAAGGAGTCATGCTCCCATTGGCTCTTCTTCCTGCTTGCCACGTATTTCCTATCTTTCTGAGATATTGACTATAGATTCCTTAACGTGTTCTTGTTCTCCATGGAGTACATCTCTTCCCAAGATGAGTACTTGAGGGGTTGAGGCAAAGACTGGGCCCATAGAGTATATTGAGTTCCTCCCAGAGAGCAGAATCAGGGACAGTCATAATTATAACTGAAAGATTTATTGCTACAGGGAAAAAACTATGTAGTCTAAATACAAGAGGGGCAAAAGAAAAATTCTATGAATTAAAGAGTGCTGTGTATGTTCCATTTTCCCAATTCTGAAGAGTTTATCCTGTTCGTACTCCATCTTTGTGTGTTGAGTGTCTTGTAGACTGATCACATTTATAGGTTCCTGGTTTGCAGAGCTATGCATAAGTCGGACTTCTTGAGCTATTTGTTGAATGAAGCAACTGGCTATCACCTTCAGTCATGTCTCCTGAGAAAAGTGAGACTGTTCAATGTATGAAAAACCCATGACAATGAATACTGAGTAAAAGGAATAGGCTACCACTGTCCCTGTTTCTACCTTTACTTGTTTCCAGTCTTTTCTCATAGAGCTGCCAGAGTATTACTGTGAAGAAGTCAGTCCCTTAATGTCACTCCTTGAAGTTCTCCAGCAGTTTCTAACCTCATTCAGAGTAAAAGCCATGTTTCCCATCTGGTCATATGTTATCTGGCTTCCAGTGATTCTCCTTTTGTATCTGCACTGGTCTTTTGTTATTACAGAACATGCAAAGTCTTCTCCTGACTCAGAACATTTGCCTTTTTTTTTTTCTTTCCCTCCAAGAGAACTCAATAGTTTTTCTTCATTTTCTTCAGATTTTACACAAATGTCACTTTCTAAATGAGGCCTAAACTGATTACTTTACTGTATGTTGGAAACTTCAGTGAACTTAGGGAGCATTTATGATCATGACAAGTATGAACACATTTTATTTACATATTTTGCATATTGTTTGCCTTCCTCCATTGAAAATGTAAAGTCAAGGAAGACAGCCCTTTTTGTCTGATTTTGTTTCTCTTTTGTCTCTTTTATACTGATGAATATTTAGTTCTTAAATCTGTGCCTGCATGTTGTATGCATTTCATAAACATGTAGTGGTTGAAAGAACATAGAGGGTAATTCCCTTGATGTGAGTATGAGAGATAGCTGTTGAGATAGGAGCAAGAATTTCCTAGTTTTCCAAAAAGATATATGTGGGAAAGCCTTATAATAATTCCCCAAAGATATGGGCACAGGTTATTTGCTGTTTTCCTTCCTTCCTTTTGTGTCATTGTGACAAGAATGTGGATGCAATGTCTAGAGATCAGCCACACCTTTGGGCTCCACAATAAGAACCTTATTCTATGGATGAAATGCGATGAGGTGGAAGGAGCATATTCACTGAAGGTTTCATGGAAAAGAGTTGCCTTACCAGTTGTGATGGTTGATTTTATGTGTCAGATTGCTGAGCCAATGGGTGTCCAGATATTTGGTCAGAGTATTTGGGGTATTCTATAAGGGTATTGGGGGATGAGTTTAACATTTAATACTGTAGTCTTAGGAAAGCAGATTGCCTTCCCTAATGTTGGTGGGCCTTGTCTAATCAGTTGAAGTCCCAGCAGCAAAAACAAAAACACTTGCATTTAGGAGGAATGGCAAATGATATCTGTGAGCAGTCAGTGAATTCCTGTGTCTACACATGTCATTAGGATTTTAATTCTCTTCAAAGAGCACATGTTACTAGGTAGTTACTGAGTCCTAGTTACTAGAGATTATAGAATTCTCCTTTGCAACTTCACACACTTTTAGGTGCATGATCAACCTAGTCACTTAACCAAATATATACAGTTATGCACATGTGTATGTATGAATATTTGCATACACACAGTAATACACATTCAAACATGCATTTGTATGTTTCTGTACATATATACAAATTTATATAAACAGACACAACCCACATATACTTTCTTGTGTATTTATTGTTTTTGTTTCCATTTGTAGAGCAGAATATATGGAATCTGATTTTTTAATGGGAGATAAGAAAAGCATTAAGATAACTTTACAAGTAACAAGAATCTGGTAGACACTCAAAAAGGTTGGCTAAAGATCAACAGTGAGGACTCACAGGACACAATATATGACTCGTAGTTATTTTTACTTTAAGAAATTGTAGCAAGTTGCAGAAATATGTAAGTTTCTTGGACATGATCTTTAATTTTCCTCAATATCCCTCACTAGTGTAGATCTTGAAAAAAAGCTTTTAATTATATAATAATCTTGAACTATTTGAGAAAGAGCTTACAGGTTGACATAAAGCAATTTTAGATAATTGCACTTAATTTAGAGGAATGTAAGATACTACTTGAAAAATTATAATTCCTTTTTGGGTTTTTTTCATGACAATAAACTCAAATAAACTGTTGAAGAGGTTGTTTCAGATAGTGGTTATATAGATATCTCCAGAGAGCACTTCATCTGTTTCACATATATAATTTAGACAAATGTAATAAAATAAATTATATTTGTATTTAGGGGAAAAATGTTATGAATGAGATCTTTGAACAATACGTTGATAAATAATTATGTATATAATTTTATACATTGTATAGCTAAAATATGCATTGCATAGCTAAAATGCATATAATATGATAAGGATATAACATGCATATATGTTAAAATATATAAAACTAGATAAAATATATATAAAAATTAGATAAAATATATAGAATTAGATAAAAGATGAAAATTAGATTTCAGAATTTGGGAAAGGAAAATACTTTAATTGACATTACATATAATGTTTAATTTTATTAATTTAAATTACATATTGATTTAATATATAATTAATATAAATACAATTACTATATATTATATATTGTGTAAAATGTATATAAATTAATATATAAATATATATTTATATGTATCTGATGTTTAATTATATATAGTGTTTGAACCTGAAGCTGGCTGAAATGGTGCTTGTATTTATTAGCTATGCAGCTTTGGGGAGTCATAGTATTTAACCTCTCTGGGCCTCAGTTTTCTCATTTAGAAACTCAAGTAACATTGTAGTATCCAAATCAAAGTATTAGTATAAGAACTAATTAATATAATATGTTTAAAGCTCTTAGCTACTTCATGAAAACTAAGCCTTCATTAAATGTTAATTTATATTAATATTATGTATATATACTGGTTTTAGGACTGGAGAAAACAAGAGTAAAAGAGAGAAACAGACCATGGTCTGTGTGATATATGTGTATATGTGTTGTGTGTTTATAAGGAATAGCTATAAAATTCACAAAGTTTAGGGGCGCCTGGGTGGCTCAGTTGGTTAAGCGACTGCCTTCGGCTCAGGTCATGATCCTGGAGACCCGGGTTCAAGTCCCACATCGGGCCCCCTGCTCGGCGGGAAGCCTGCTTCTCCCTCTCTCACTCCCCCTGCTTGTGTTCCCTATCTGGTTATGTTTCTCTCTGTCAAATAAATAAAATCTTTAAAAAAAAATTCACAAAGTTTATAAAGTTACAGATCTAATAAATGACAGAGCTATTTTAGTTGGCTTCAGAGTCCACCACTGTATATATTGCTACTTTAAGGAAATGCCAAATTTTGAAACCTTGTTTTCATCTTTTTCTTTTTCTTAAAGTCATTATATGAACATACTGAATGTGAAATGAGTTACATTCAGAAATATTTTGTTTTACAGTCACACCTCAGAGAATATTGCAGTTCTAGTTCTAGTCCACCACAATAAAGCAAGTATCATAAAAAAGTGAGCCAAATTGATTTTTTGGTTTCCCAGAGCTAAAAGTTATGTTTATACCATACTGCCATCAATTAACCTATAATAACATTATGCCTAAAAACCAATATATATACCTTAATTTATTAACACTTCTCTGCTGAAAAATGTAACCATACTCTGAGCTTTCAGTAAGTTAATCTTTTTTTTCTGGTGGAGGGTCTTCCTCGATGTTGATGGCTGCTACATGATCAGGATGGTGGTTGCTGAAGGTTGGGGTGGCTGTGATAATTTCTTAAAAGAAGGTAACAATAAACTTTACAACACTGGTTAACTCTCTTTCAGAAAGAATTTTTCTGCAAAATGCAATGCAGTTAGATAGCATTTTATTTAATTTTTTAAAGATTTTATTTATTTGACAGAGAGAAACACAGCCAGAGAGGGAACACAAGCAGGGGGGAATGAGAGCTGGAGAAGCAGGCTTCCCGCCGAGCAGGGAGCCCGATGCGGGGCTTGATCCCGGGTCTCCAGGATCAAGTCCTGAGCTGAAGGCAGTCGCTTAACCAACTGAGCCACCCAGGTGCCCAGTTAGATAGCATTTTAACTACAATAGAAGTTTTTTTTTTTTCAAACTTAGAGGCAGTCCTTTCCAAACCCTGCCATTGCCTTAACAGCTAAATTTACATAATATTCTCATAGCTTTGTTGTTATTTCAATAATTTTCACAACACCTTCACCAGGAGTACATTCTACCTCAAGAAACCAGTTCTTTGCTCATCCATAAGAAGCAACTCCTCATCCATTAACATGTTCTCAGGAGCAATACAGTTATACCTTCAGGATTCACTTCTGATTCGTGTTCTCTTGCTGTTTCCACTGAATCTTTACTTCTTTCACTGAAGCCTTGAACCTCTCAAAGTCATTCATGAGGGTTGGATCAACTTTTTTCAAACTCCTATTCATGTTGATATCTTGACTTCATGAATGAAGAATAATGAATGTTCTTAATGGTATCTACAATGGACATTCCTCTAAGGAAGATTTTCAATTTGTTTTTCCCAGATTCATTAGAAGAATTACTATCTATGACGACTATATCTTTACCAAATGTATTTCTTAAATATTAAGACTTGAGAATCAAAATGATTCCTTGTTCCATGGACTACAAGACAGATCTTGTTTTAACAGGAATGAAATCAACTTTAATCTCATTGTCCATCTCCATCAGAACTCTTGGATGACCAGGTACATTGTCAAAGAGCAGTCATATTTTAAAAGAAATCCTTTTTTTCTGAGCTGTTGAGGTCTCAACAGTGTGCTTTAAACATTCAGTAAATATTATAAACAAATGTGCTGTCTTTCAGGCCTTGTTATTCCATTTATAAAGCACAGGCAAAATAGATTTCTTATCATTCTTAAGGGACCTAGGATTTGCAGAATGGTAAAGGAGCACTGGCTTCAACTTAAAGCCACCAGCTGCATTAGCCCCTAACGACAGAATCAGCCTGTCTTTTAAAGCTTTAAAGACAGGCATCGACTTCTCTCCAGCTACAGAAGTCCTAGATGGCATCTTCTTCCAATAGAAGGCTGTTCCATCTGCATTGAAAATCTGTTGTTTAGTGTTAACCACCTTCATTAATTCTCTCAGCGAGATCTTCTGGAGAGCTTGCCACAGCTTCTACATCCGCCCTTGTGGCTTCACCTTGCACTTTTCTACAATGGAGATGGCTTCTTTCCTCAAACCTCATGGACCAGACTCTGCCAGATTTCAACTTTTCCTCTGTAGCTTCCTCACTTCTCCCAACCTTCCTAGAATTGAAGAGAGTAGGGCCTTAATTTGGATTGGCTTTGGCTTAAGCGAATATTGTGGCTGGTTTGATCTTCCATCCAGACCATTCAAACATTCTCCATATCAGCAATAAGACTATTTTGCTTTCTTATCATTCATGTGTTTACTGAGGTATCACTTTTAATTTCTTTCAAGAACTTTTTCCTTATATTCATAAACTGTTTAGTCTAAGAGTTCTAGATTTCAGCCTATCTTAGCTTTCAGCATGACTTTCTCACTAAGCTTAATCATTTCTAGCTTTTGGTTTACAGTGAGAGATGTGGGGCTCTTCTTTTCAGTTAAACACTTAGAGACCACTATAGGTTTATTCATTGGCCTAATTTTATATTGCTGTGTTTCCAGGAGTAGAGAGGCATGAGGAAAGCGAGAGAGGAGAATAGCCAGTTGGTGAAGCTGACAGAACACAATTAACATTTATCAGTTAAGTTCTCCATCTTACATGGGCATGGTTCATGGCCCCCTAAAATATTTACAGTGGTCACATTAAAGGTCATTTATCACAGATCACCTTAACAAAATAATAATGAAAAAGTTTAAAATATTGTGAGGTGGATTAAAACATGACATAGAGACAGGAAGTAAGGAAATGTAGTTGGAAAAATGGTGCCCATACACTTGCTGAAAGCAGGGTCACCACAGACCTTCAGTCTGTAAAAAACACAGGGTCTGTGAAGAGGAATGAAACAAAGTGCAGTGAAAGGAGATAGGCTGCTACATAGATTGGTCCTTGTTTGCCTTGACAAATGTTTCCCATATACAATTATACGTTGTGACTTTACATTGATTTGTGTGATTCTTTGATTAGTGTCTCTTTGTACCATTAGTAGATGTTGTTTATGATTACATTTCCAAAGTGTAATATGTTATCCAGTTTATAGTGGCTCCTTAATAAATATTTGTTTGACGAATGAAAGAGAATATAGAACAATTATATTCAATCATTTATTCAGTCATTTTTTACACATTTAACAAATTTATGAAGCATTCAAGATCTATTAGGTACTCTGCTTGGCTTTAGATACTCAACAGTGAAAAAAAACAATGATTCCTTAGCCCAGTGCAACTTAGAATCACTGTGGTGGGACACACAATAACTAATACATATAACAAATGAATAAATTGTTTTATAAGAACAGGTGATAAAAGCCATGAAAAAAAATAGAACAGGTAAGAATGTAAGACATCCAAGTGGACATGACTACAAATGGAGCTACAATGCAGCTTTGAGGGAGATCCATATAGTCTGGACAAATAAATAAGAATGCATATGATTTTTAAGTGAAATTATGGCCTCAAAAATACATATTTTAATGGATTGTGTGTGGAAATCTTTAAAGTCCGTGAGTCTGATTTGCTTTTAATGCATTGAAAACATAATCCAAGAATATGAACTCTGAGTTGTTTTATTTAGAGCAGACATAGGACACAATTAGTAAATGTATAAGCTATTGACTAAATATAAATCATTAGAAAGCAAGTAAGATTTGAGTTTTTGCTTCAAAAATGTAAGTTTTTATGTGATTTTTGAGCCTGTTAGCTGAAGATGCTAAAGGTAATAGCTTTATTTTCTGAAAGGATGTGTGTGTATTTGAAAGTGCTATTACATTGACTCTGGTGTTTTGCCTTAGCCATTCCTGGAGGGAATCCCATTATCTGCAGCTTTGTGTCCTTATGGATAACACCTTGCTTCTCTTTGCACTGAAGCTGTCTCTAATTGTTTGCATACTGTGATGTTTTGTAGATTTCTTCTGCCTATGACTACATCTCATTGCCCCCAAAGGGGACTTGTAAGCTCTTGAAGCATTTCTTAAGCCCACCTTCTGTTCTGCTCTTCCTCACTCAGCTTTTTGGAAAGCATTTACCTTGATACCCTGGTGTTCCGTTCTGTTGATTCTCATCATGTGGCTTCTGAGGCAAAGCTAATTTGCAGTGATGGTTTTTGAAGCTTTAGGCTTGTATGTACTGACTTAAAATAAGAATAATGTCTCAACTAAAAATTGAGTGGAAACTAAATGTTTCTCTAAGTTTTATGTAATATAAAAATAAAAATGAAGAGAAGGAATAACTATTTATTCTTTTTATACATCATAAGTTAAAGTAATATTGAGAGGGGTTTTATTTATTTAAGTTGTTTTTCCTGAGAGTATCATGTTTTTTTAAAATGATTAAAACTATAGCTGATTCTGTATACATGCATTTTATTTGACAGAAAATAATTATACACAAATCAGTTATTTTTCATTGATAGATATAAATTGGCTATCAAATTCCTGTGTGAGCAAATAATAAAAAGTTGTGAACAAAAAAAATAAAATTTGAAATAAAGATAATTTTGTTTCAAATATGTATTACAAAGAACTAGAGTAATATAAAAATTTCAGACATCAATAAAGTACCACAGACGATCATAACAAATAAATTCTACTTACTAAGAATTTAATAGAAAGTTCTGGTTATTTTTATTTTATTATTTATTTTTTAAGATTTTATTTATTTATATGAGAGAGAGAGAGCATAAGAAGGGGAGGGGGAGGGACAGAGGGAGAGAGAGAAGCAGACTCCCCACTGAGTAAGGAGCCCCATGCAGGGCTCAATCCCAGGACCCTGAGATCATGACCTGAGCCAAAGTCAGAGGCTTAACTGACTAAGCCACCCAGGTAGTTCTAATTATTTTATTTAATAACAATTCTAAATTCATGTTTATGTATGATTAATGAAGTAGCTGAAAAATAAATATAATTGAGGTAGCCAGACAAAGACAAAAATGACCAAAAAATATACATTATGATGAAAGGCATCATGGGAGACGTTATGCTTGTATTGCTATTCTTCTCTTTTGCAGGAGAAAAAACTCTTCTCTACTACATGGGTATCAGTGTCACATTTCTTAGTCACTATTTGGTGCAATTTAGAAATAATATAATTTCATAAAATATTATAAAATTCAGGAATTTACTCTCAGACTTCATTATCCTTACTTTTCTTTACTTCCAAACCTTTCTTCAGGAATTGCATCATCCCTTACAAATCAATACATTTTAATAATTTCCACCATCATTTTATATATTCCACACATTATGCAACTGTTTTACTTTTCTGATATTTTCATTTATATGTGTTCACAAAATTGTTCTACATATTTTTAAGCTCTTAAAATTAGCAAATTAGATTCTATTTTAAAATTTATCACCACTGATATATTTATCTCACTTTGGATCATAAGAAACATGTGTTGAAAACTATTATCTCTCAATGTAAACTGTGAATGGATTCATGTTGGAATTAGAGTTGATGTCATGACTGTGTAAGTTAGGTAATGAGAGCACACTCTACTTAATGCAATACAATTAATTTATACTTGTTCTACCTGCTTTTGAAAAGTAGTAGTCACTAACCATATATTAACTACAATACAATAACTACCTGTGTCTTTACATCAAACTCAACATTATTCTCTGTAATTTAGTAATTTTTCTTTAATTATTGCCAGATCTTTCTCATTAATCTATTCAATCATGCAGATTTAAGACATATTCTAAAAATAGAAATGATTATGATTGTATTTATTCAAGTAATGTTTTAATTTCTTCATTAATTAAGGATGGTTATAACATAACCATCCAACTCTGACTTGTTTCTCACCCCATTTTGCATGTGGACTCTTCTATATGACAAGTGAGTATCAGGTATCTAGAATGTATGGAGCCGTTATTGGACATTATGAGAAATGCAACAAAGTGTAATTTGAATATTATCTAGGCCCTCTTCTGTTCAGAATATGGATTTATCTCAAATTATTCAGATTCAAGATATATCAGTCCCTTTTTTTTTCTGAAGTTGAAACTGTTGGTAATTTGTACTGAATCAGGTATCTGTGATACATATCAGCTGGTTTCCACTTTTGTTTTTCTAGCCAAGCTTAGCTAAAATACCATGTGATCAAAATTCCTAGTCCAAAATACTTTTCAGTTGATAAAATTTAATGTTATTTTATCTAATTCATTATTTCATGTAATTTGGGTCATATGCTCTGTCTTTCATCTTTTGGATATTTATTTAAAATGCAACTCCTCGGGTGCCTGGGCGGCTCAGTGGTTAAGTGACTGCCTTCGGCTCAGGTCATGATCCTGGAGACCGGGGATCGAATCCCACATCAGGCTCCCTGCTCGGCGGGAGGCCTGCTTCTCCCTCTCTCACTCCCCCTGCTTGTGTTCCCTCTCTGGCTGTGTTTCTCTCTGTCAAATAAATAAAATCTTTAATAAATAAATAAATAAAATGCAACTCCTCAAAAATCCTTTTCAAAATGGGCTATCTATATATTTAAGGTGGATAAATAATATGTTGCTATCACACCTTGCCATTTATTTACTTAGTTATTTGGGGCTACAGAAGACTACAGAACATTTGTTAAAATGGCAGGTTATGGATTAGAAAATCGTAGATTTAAATATTATTCCAAACACACTATGACCTACTCTCCATTAGACCCCATGATTAACTTCTCTGAACCCTAATTACCCTTATGTCTTAACTCAGAGGCTGAATGGTTGAATAATACTCACCGAAGCCCTTAGGTCTTAACTAAGGCACTACAATTCAGAGGATACAGAGGAGACATGGCATGGATAAAGCTTTCTTTTCTGGAGAAGCCCAAAACCTTCAGCATAGATTTCTAATTGTGTGTGTGTGTGTTTTTTTTTTCCTTCATCATTGGAATTCATTTTGGATTAACACACTGCTTTACCAATCTTTCTCCTGCTCTGGTATGGGGAGGAAGTAGTTACAAGTCTGCTATTTACCCTTTCTTCCCCTATATAACAAAAGCAAACAAACTAATTAAGATGTTCTCCTGGTTTCACATCTTTTATAAACCTATGTATTTACCGCTTTTATACTTAGACTTTTCAGAACAATAGTGTATATGCATTGCAATATTACACTTCAAATTCATTCTTTAACCCCCTACGATATGGCTTGTGTTCCCATCCTTTTCCCCAAATTGCCTTTGCTATGGCTACCACTAAGATCTAGCTTCAGAAATGCAATAAATCTCATGTATGAATCTTTTTTTGCCCCTTAGAACTCCCGGAATCATTAAAGGCATTTACTCTTGCCTTTCCATAAAATTATATTTTCTTACATCTCTGATACCACATTCTTATATCTTTCTACACCTTGGATTTTTTCCTTGTCAGTCTCATTTACCCTTTCTTCCTTGTTAACCGAAATCTAGATTTTACAGTATGTCAGAGCTCAATCCAGGTCTTTATTTCTCATTCTATGTAAATGACCTCATTCTTTTGTAGGGTTTCAATTCCTATGTGGAACATTCCCAGATTCTATGTTTGACTCCTACTTCTTCTGTGACTTTCAGGTTTATACATTCAATATATGTCTGAGACTGAAAGTCAGTATAATTGTATGAACCAGAACTATGAAACTTATCCTTGATATTTTTTTTTTTTACTTAAATTTGGGTTAGTTAATATGTAATATGTAATATTGGTTTCAGGAGTAGAATTTTGTGATTGATCACGTACGTATAACACCCAGTGCTCATCACAAGTGTCTTCCTTAATACCCATCACCCATTAAGCCCATCCCCTGCCCACCTCCTTCCATCAACCCTGTTTGTTCTCTGTAGTTCAGAGTCTCTTATGCTCTGCATCCTTCTCTTTTCCCTCTTCCCTTATGTTCATCTTAAATTACATATGCTAGTGGTTTTTGCTTCTCTCACAGACATATTTTCCTTAGCATAATACACTGTAGCTCCATCTACATCATTGCAAGTGGCAAGATTTCATTCTTTCTGATGGCTGAGTAATATTCCACCACTGTGTGTGTGTGTGTGTGTGTGTGTGTGTGTGTGTGTGTGTGTGTGTACCACTTCTTCTTTATTGGTTTATCAGTCATGGATATTTGAGATTTCTACATAACTTAGCTATTGTTGACAATGCTTCTATAAATATCAGGATGCCTGTGCCCCTTTGAATCAGTAGTATAATTCCTGGGTCATAGGATATCTATTTTTAACTTTTTGAGGAACCTCCAAACTGTTTTCCTGAGTGGCTGTGCCCGTTGTCATTCCTACCAGCAGTGTAAGAGAGTCCCCCTTTCTCTGTATCCTTGACAACATCTGCTGTTTACTGACTTATTAATTTTAGCCATTCTGACAGGTGTGAGATGGAATCTCATCGTGGTTTTGATCTTTATTTCTCTGATGATGAGTGATGTTGAGCATCTTTTCATGTGTCTGTTAGCCATCTGGATATCTGCTTTGGACAAATATCTAGTCATGTCTTCTGCTCACTTCTTAACTGGATTATTTGTTTTTTGGATATTTAATTATTTATTGCAACCTGCACACAGGCAATCATATGTTCACCATGCCTCAAAATCTGCTTATTCTCTCAGACCAACTTCCCTTAATTAATAAACCCAATTTTATCTTCAAGGATTACTACCAAAGTCCCCTCCTATAGGGGAAAGATTAAATTTAACAAATCATGGATGAGAACTGCAATGTTCATAATAAAATCCAAATTCTGTAAATTGTCTCATTATTTAGTTCTTGCTCAACTATGCATCTTTCCCCACATATTCATGACACTCCAGCCACTTGTTCTTTAACCTCACTCTAATCAACAAGCTCTTTTCTGCTCTCTTTGCCTGTTATCTCTTACTCATCTTTCAAATGTTATTTCCCTACAGAAAATTTTCCTGATTCTGTAATCTTAATTTGGTCTTTTCTGTTACTCCATACCTCAATATTTTGACTTTCCCTCCATAAAGTTGATCACACTTTGTATTTATGCATGCATCTTGGGTCCATTTATGTAATATCAACCTCCTTGCAAAACTGGATTGGATTTATGATGTCAGTGCACAGGTTTTCTGTTCTCCAAAATCTGGTGCATGTATAGGTTTCTGACATTAGAAATTGAGATAATAATACTTGATCCTCTGGGTAGCTGCAAAATTAGATAAGATAGTATATTTAAATATTTAGCAAAGTTATTACATTATAAGTCTTTATGAAATTTTGATAATAATGAGATACAGTTTTGTGCCAAGACACCCACATTTTTTTTTTAAGATTTTATTTATTTGATAGAGAGAAACACAGCCAGAGAGGGAACACAAGCAGGGGGAGTGAGAGAGGGAGAAGCAGGTCTCCCGCCAAGCAGTGAGCCCGATGTGGGACTCGATCCCAGGTCTCCGAGACCATGACCTGAGCCGAAGGCAGTCGCCCAACCAACTGAGCCACCCAGGCGCCCAAGACACCCACTTTTTAAGAATAAAGGCAATTATTTCACAAGGGTAAAAGGATGGATTTAAGCCAGTTCACCAGTATTCAAAGCTCAGCTTTGCTAATTTTACCTGTGCATTTGTGGGCAAGTTATCATTCACCTCTTCTTTGTTTCCTCACTTTTAAAATAGAGATGGCAATATTCTATAGGCTGTATTAAGGGTACAGTGAATGAACATATGTTTAAGCTATGGTGCATAATACATACATATACTGAGTATCTGATGAACATTAACTCTTATTTCAATTATGAATTATTTTTGGCTACCTTAGCAAATATTTAGAAGTGTTTCTTCTGAAAATATTGTTAGTTTTAAACTCTTATGAAAACGTTTCATTTGCTCTCTATGCTTTTACAATGCTTTACTCTTCTTTTATTCTATAGTAAAAAGTTGTACAGGTCATGAAAATGATTTAAGTTTTCCTTTTTTGCAATGTAGCCCTCTCAAGTTTTTTGCTAACACTTTTTGCAGTGAGATTGCAAAAGTGAATTATGACTTTATTTTATTCTCTTTCAGAATGTCATTGTTTGGCTCAGCAAAATGTCTATGGTCCTTTCAGCACTTTGAAATCTCTACTACTTAAATCTTTTTACTGTTCTAGGCCCTTAATCATGTCAACTCGTTTTAAAATCTCCCTTTTAGCCTGATAATATCTTACAAAATTATAACCCAGGGTTCTAAACGTATATTAATCGGCTTTCAACTGCCTGCATTGCTAGGCCAACTTCTTCCCACACACAGACCTTGAATGCCATCAGGTGTCCATCCTGACAAGTAGTTTTGTCTTTGTCTCCCACTCCTTACACTTCCAGGCTTCACCCTCTGCTGAAAATGGCATCTTAATCAGTATCTGTTAATGCACTCTTTCAAATCATTTTCTTACACCCACCTTTTCTGTTAAGTCTAGAATACTGAAATTAACACTTCCCCAAAATTCTTGGCCCTCTATAGTTTTTATAACCAGAGTTAACTTTCAAATCATACCCATATAATAGGAATGTATTCAAATTGGACTATGATTTTTAGTTGATGAAAAACATCTTTCATATTACTTATAAACCAAATTTTGAGGGTATATCAAATATTTACAAGAAACAGAAGATTATTACTAGAGTAGATAATGCAAAGGGCATAAGGAGCATCTTTATTACGCCCAATAGCTCTAGACTGTATGTAACATATTTATTTTCAAGACCATTCAACATTTACTAAGAAAGAGAAGATTATTGCTAGAGTAGGTAATGAAAAGAGCATAAGGGGCATCTGTACCACCCACGATATCTCTAAACTGTATGTAATTCATTTATTTTTCAAGACCAGTAAGGCATGGTTTTCTTTTTTATGTATTTGTTAAGATGTCATATTGTCTTCTGTGTGTGTGTGCTCTGAAGACAAAGATACTAATTATACAAATGAAAATACTAGTACTACTACCACTTATAAAACCTACAGTTCCTTGAGTACTTACTCAACTATTGAACATTCAGTGCCTGGCAACTTGCTAGTTATTTTACAAATGTATTTCCATTTATTTTTTACAATACCAAAACTATGATGAAGTTAGTATTGTTGTATTACAACAATAGTAACAATAAAAATGATAATAGCTAATATTTGTTGAGCATTATCTGTGTATTTGCTACTGCTCTCACACACGTTTTATGTATATTATTCAGTCTTAGTTTCCCAGTGTTCCCATATGTATGCTCTATTACAGTACCCACTTTACAGATGGGGAAATAAAGGTAGAGAATGGTTAGATAACTTGTCAAATAAACGTCACATCCTTGGAAGCAGCATTATCAGAATTTAAATATCAGAATTTAAATACAATTTAAATACAGACTGTTTCCATCCAAAGCCTGTGTGTGTGTGTGTGTGTGTGTGTGTGTGCTTTGATTAGTTGGTTGGCTGGATGAATTTGATTAGTTTTTAGGTGCCATAAAACCAACCAAGTATATTTTTTAAAAATCACATTTTCTAGGTTTTATTATTTGTAGTTATTAAATTCCAAGTTAATTCACAACTTTACTGCTTTTACATCTATTTATTCAAATTGTGAATAATATACAGATTATTTTTAACAGATTGAAAAAACCTAATCATCATAAGCTCTCACAGTTAAAATTTCTCTTGATAAAACTTCTCTTTTTTTTTTTAAGATTTTTATCTATTTATTTGACAGAGAGAGATCACAAGTAGGCAGAGAGGCAGGCAGAGAGAGAGAGAGGAGGAAACAGGCTTCCTGCTGAACAGAGAGCTTGATGCAGGCCTCAACCTCAGGATTCTGAGATCATGACCTGAGCTGAAGGCAGAGGCTTTAACCCACTGAGCCACACAGGGACCCAATAAAACTTCTCTCTACCACTACTGTCTTCAAATTTTTCCTTTTGTGCAATTTAATATCAACTAGCCATTCCCCTCTCCCTCATTCATTCATCATTGAGAAAGTATATTGGAACTTTTATGTGCCACACTCTGCCTTAATAATGGCAACATTATGGTGAAGTAGACCTGGATATTCTCATGAGTCGTGTGATTCATTAAATTATAATCTATCAATGAATCCAGGCATCAGATCGTAGACACAGGGAATGCCAGGGACTTTTTTGAATAATGGTGGTTCATTACTTGACTGTTTTCGTTACAATCTCTTGAGAAACAAATAGTCTGTAATTCATTTACTTTTTCTACTGGAGAGAGCTCTCTGGAAAAGAAAAGAAAAAAGTATAGGACCCAGTTTAATTACCTTACAAACATGTTCGGAAAATATAGACTAGAAAGCATACCAAAGGTTTTTATCAATGAAATGTTTTATTACAGTATTTCTATTGTTTATAGTTGCCCATTAAAAATCTAAATCTGTGGATTTTTGAGGCATGACTTCTTAAAAATGTTCATAACCGATGTAACTATCTAGGTATAATACAGAGATGTCCCATGCTATAAATTGCCCATTTGTGTCAGAGAAGTGACTGGAAACCTCATGTGATAAGGGTCAAAACACATGTGATGCAAGAGGCAGGAGGAAGAAAGACTTGGGAGCAGGTTGTAGGATTTTCTTCCTGCTTTGCCTATGCAGTGTGTTCCTTGTATCATTTTGTCATTGAAATCATGAGTAAAGCTGGATTCATATTATTTTTATCAAGCAAATATATGAGTTTGCTTTGACACCTATCCCTTGTATTATGTACACATTCCTATGAAAAGAGAGGAAAGAAATTTTACCGTAATAATAAAGAAATAAAATAAATAGCCTATTCAATGAAAGAAGGAACAAAGTTACAAAATTGTACTCACCTCTAAAAAGAAGACATTGGGAAAGGATGAAACTAAAAATGTTGACTTTACTCATCACACAAAGAATAGGAGTTAAGATGGCAGAGTAGTAGGAGGACACTATACTTTTATTGCCCCTTGACATAGCTAAATAAATATCAAATCATTTTGAACACCCAGATAATCAATCTGAGGACTGAGAGAACAAACTGCACAACTAGACGGAGAAAAGAGTCCACATCATGGAAAGAAGGGGATGTGGAGATGTGATTTGGTGGAGAAAAGAATTACCAATGCTGTGAGGCGAAGGAACCCTGATCATGGAAAGAAGAGAAAAGGAGAGAAACAGAGCACAGAGCATTGCACAATAAAAAACACTTCCCCAAAAATCGCTGATGGAAAAACAAAAGGAGCTGATTATTCCAAGTTTTTACAAGTAGCAGAACTCAAAGTCTGAAGTTTTAGAAGTCCATGCCATCACTAGCTGGAACTTGGTGTTCATAGACGTGTTCCTGTGGAGAAGGAGGTTGGAGGCCTTGGAGCAGATGGTCTAAGGATTCCTTGGGTCACACTGGGAGAGACAGTTCCCCTTCCCGGAGTGTATTTAGGAGTGTCTCTTTGGGAACAAAAAGGCCAGAGGGTGCCATTGAGCTGCCCCATTTATTGGTTTATAAGCAGTGCTGACACCTGCTGAGGACGGCTAACCTGGACTTCGCTTTTTGCTGTGCTTTACCATAAACTCCAAGCCCCTGCATGTTCATGCAAAGGCCCTTCTGGAACAATCTGGCATGAGCCACAGCACAGCACACACCTCCTCCGGAAGAATAGTGTGGGTCCTTTCTGTGCCTGTCACTAAAATTTGGAATTTTGAAACCCAGCTAGTGTTCCTGAGATAAAACACAGGAGTACTGTGGCACCTGGCAGACAGACACCTTGGACACAGACAGGATTAAGTCAGGGATCTGAGGAAGCCTGGAACACATGAGGGAAGATTGCTTGCTCTTCTCTGAGGACTTCCTGAATAGCAGTGGGTGCAAACTCTCCTCTCCAGGGAAGAAAGAGCCAGATGATGCCATTTTTATGTATGCCCATCAGCACAGATGGACTTCGGTGAGCAGCACAGTGCCCACAGTGGAGATGTAAGCTGCTTACACCAACCCTCACCTCCCTGTTCTCTGCAGGCACTTCTCTAGTAGGACAAGCATGCCTGAGAGCCAGAGCAGCTCTGGGCCTCTCTCCCAGAAGTCCAGCCCAAACCCTCCACCTGCATCAAGTCTACTGACCAGAAGGCTGCGAAGCTCCAGCTCTAGGAGAAATGGCATCTAGTCTATTTTAACAAGCAGAATGAAAAACACCTAGTTAAAACCTGCCACAAAGTATACAAGGCCCAAACACTGCAGGCAGAGATTCAGAGAGGACTGATCAGAGGGAAAGAGCAGCCAAAACACAACAGCAGACTACACACCACATACAGTAGAAATAATTCCTGAAGCACCAGGCCCTACACAGTGTGTGACTACTTTTTAATAAGGTCATTACTCTAAGGAGCAGGAAACATAACAGAATTTCCTAATACACAGGAGGCAGAGACCTAGACAGAATGCCAAGATGGAGAAATTCATCCCAAAAGAAAGAACAAGACGGGGTCACAGCTAGGGATCTAATCAAAACAGATATAGGTAATATGCCTGAACCAGAGTTTAAAACAACAATAATAAGGAAACTAGCAGGGTTTGAGAAAAGCGTAGAAGACCCTTGGGAGTCTCTTACTGTAGAGGTAAAAGACCTACTCAGTTCAAAATTTATAAAAAATTGATAACCAAAATGGAAAATTGACTGGTATAATGACTATAGAGATGGAAGAAGCAGAGGAATGAATAAGTGATATAGAAGATAAAATTATGGAAAATAATGACGTTGAAAAGAAGAAAAGAAAAATACTGGATCACGAATGTAGACTTAGGGAATTCAGTATAAATTACATAAATCATAATAACAGTTTTATTATTATTAACATAATAATAACATGGAGTCCCAGAATAAGAATAGAGGGAAAAAGGCAGAAGGTTAATTTGAACAAACTATAGCTAAAAACTTCCTTCATGTAGGAAGGAAACAGTTGTTCAAATCCAGGAGGCACAGAGAACTCCCATCAAAATCAACAAAAGCAGACCAGACTAAGACATGGCATAGTAAAATTTCCAAAATATAGATATAAGGAAATAATCCACAAAGCAGAAAGGGGAAAGAAATGCCTAAATTATAAGGAAAACAGTAAGATTAGCATCAGACCTATCTGGAGAAACTTGGCAGGCCAGAAGAGTGAGGCATGATATTTTCAGTGTGCTGAGTGGGAAAATATGTAGCCAAGAATACTTTATCCAGCAAGACTGTCATTTAGATGGAAAGAGAGATAAAGTTTCCCAGACAAACAAAAACTAGAGGCGTTCATGACCAGTAAACAAGCCCTGCAAGAAATATTAAAGGGGACTCTGAATGGGAAAGAAATACCAAAAGCAAAAAAGACTGGAAAAGAACAGAGAAAATATCCAGAAAGACTGACTTTATATTTAAAACAATTGCACCAAATTAATCTATATGAATAATCATTCTGAATATATATGGACTAAATGTTTCAATCAAAAGACATGGTGTATCCAATGTATTAAAAAAAAAAAAAGACCCATCTATATATTGCCTACAAGGGATTTGATTTAAACCTAAAGACACCTCCAGATTGAAAGTGAGGGAATGGAGAACCATCAATCATGTTAATGGATGTCAAAAGAAAGCTGGTAGCCATATTTATACCAGACAAACTATATTTTAAACCAAAAAATGTAACAAGAGATGACGAAAGGCACTATATCATCATAAAGGGGCCTTCACAACTGTAAATATTTATACCCCCAACTTGGGAGCATCCAAATATATAAATGAATTAATAACAAAAATGCAGTAACTCATTGATAACAATATGATAAAAATAGAGGGCTTTAGCCCCCATTTAGAGCAATGGACAGATCATCTAAGCAGAAAATCAGCAAGGAAGCAATGGTTTTGAATGGCACACTAGACCAGATATACTTAACAGATATATTCAGAACATTTCATCTTAAAGCAACAGAATACCCATTCTTTTCAAGTGCACATGAAACATTCTCCAGAATAGATTACATACTGTGTCACAAATCAGGCCACAAAAAATACAAAAAGAAACTGAGAGCATACATGTGTATTTTTAGACCATAAAGCTATGAAACTGGAAGTCAACCACAACAAAATATTTGGAAAGACCACAAATACATGAAGTTAAAAAACATCTTACTAAAGAATGAATGGTTTAACTAGGAAATTAAAGAAGAAATTTAGGGGCGCCTGGGTGGCTCAGTTGATTAAGTGACTGCCTTCGGCTCAGGTTGTGATCCGGGAGACCTGGGATCGAGCCCCACATCAGACTCCCTGCTCGGTGGGAGGCCTGCTTCTCCCTCTCTCACTCCCCGTGCTTGTGTTCCCTCTCTAGCTGTGTTTCTCTCTGTCAAATAAATAATAAAATCTTTAAAAAAAAGAAATAAAAAAAATACATGGAAGCAAATGGAAATGAAAACACTACAGTCCAACACCTCTGGGATGCAACAAAAGCAGTTTTAGGAGGGAAGTACATAGCAATACAGGCCCACCTCAAATGCAATAAAAGTCTCAAATACAAAACCTAAACTTCCACCTAAAGGAGCTAGAAAAGGAAAAGAAAAAAATGTCTAAAACCAGCAGAAGGAGGAAATAATAAATATTAGAGCAGAGAGAAATGATACAGAAACAAGCAAACAAAAAAGAACAAATCAATGAAACTAGGAGATGGTTATTTGAAAGAATTAATAAAATTGATACACACTTAGCCAGACTTATCAAAAAGAAAGGAGAAAGGATCCAAATAAATAAGATCATGGATAAAAGAAGAGAAATCACAACCAACATCACAGAAATAAAAACAATTATGAGAATATTATGAAAAATTATGTGCCAACAAATTGGGCAATCTGGAAGAAATGGGCAAATTCCTAGAAACATAAGCTACCAAAACTAAAACAGGAAGAAGTAGAAAATATGGCTATATTCAGAATCAGCAAAGAAACTAAGTCAGTAATCAAAAATATCCCAAAAAACAAAAGTTCAGGACCAGATGGCTTCCCAGGGACATTCTACCAAATGTTTAAAGAAGAATTATTTTCTCAAACTATTCCAAAGAAGAAGGAGGAGGAGGAGGAAAAGGAGGAGGAGGAGGAGGGGGAGGAGGAGAAGGAGGAGGAGCAGAAGAAGGAGAAGAAGAAGAGGAGGAGGAAGAGGAGGAAGTAGGAAGAAGGAAGAAAGAGAAGAAAGAGGAAAGAGAAAGAAGAAAGAAATGGAAGGAAAATTTCAAACTTCATTCTGTGAGACCAGCATTATCCTGATTCCAAAACAAGACAAAGACCCCACTAAAAAGGAGAATTACAGGCCAATATATCTGATGAACTTGGATACAAAAATTCACAAGATTCTAGCAAATCAAATCCAGTGTGCATTAAGAGAATTATTCACTACAGTCAAGTAGGATATATTCCTTGGGTACAGCGTGGTTCAACATTTGCAAATCTATCAACATGGTACACCATATTAAGAAAAGATAAGAACCATATATGATCCTCTCAATAGATGCAGAAAAAGTCTATGACAAAATGCACCATCCATTTTTAATAAAAACCCTCAACAAAGTAGGGAGACATACCTCAACATCATAAAGGCCATATACCAAAGACCCACAACTAATATCACCCTTGGTAGGGAGAAACTAAGAGATTTTCCTTTGCAGTCAATAGCAAGGGATGTTGTCTCTCATCGTTGTTATTTAGCATGGCACTAAAGTCCTAGCCTCAGCAATCAGACAACAAAAAGGAATAAAAGTTATCCAAATCAGCAAGGAAGAAGTTAAACTTTTACTCCTTGCAGATGACATGATACTCTATGTAGAAAACCCAAAAGACTCCACCAAAATTAGCTAAAACTTATACATGAATTCAACAAAGTTGTAGTATACAAAATCAAAGTACAGAAATCTGTTGCATTTCTATACATCTTTTTTTCTTTTCTTTTTTTTTCATTTCTATACATCTTAATGAGAAAACAGAAAAAGAAATCAAGGAATAGATCCCACTTAGAACCTCACCAAAAACCACAGGATGGCTAGGAATAAACGTAACCAAAGTGGTAAAAGATCTATACTCTGAAAACTATAAAACACATATGAAAAAAAAATGAAGAGGGCACCTAGGTGGCTAAGTCGATTATGTATCTGACTCTTGATTTAGACTCAGGTCATGATCTTGGAGTCATAGGATCAATACCCCACCCCCCGCCATCACCCCCCACCCCAACCCCATGGAGTTATGTTGAGCATGGAGCCTATTTGGGATTCTATCTCTCACTCTCCCTCTGCACCTCCCCCCCCCAAAAAAAAAAAACAGAAGAAAAAAAGAAATAAAGAAATTCAAATAATACAAAGAAATGGAAAAATATTTCATGCTCATGGATTGAAAAAATAAGTATTGTTAAAATGTCTATACTACACAAAGCAAACTCCTTATTTAATGCAGTCCTATGAAAATACCACCAGCATTTTTCAGAATTAAAACAAATATTCCTAAAATTTGTGTGGAACCACAAAACACCACAAATAGCCATAACAATCTTGAAAAAAGAAGAGCGAAGATGGAAGCATCACAATTCTGGACTTCAAGCTATAATATAAAGCTGTAGTGATGCAGAGAATATGGTACCGGAACAAAAACAGACATGTAGATGAATGGAACAGAATAGAAAACCCAGAAATGGGCCCACAACTATATGGTCAACTAATATTTGACAAAGAAGGAAAGAATATCCAATGGAAAAAAGAAAATAACTTCTACAAATGATGTGGGAAAACTGGACCACAATGTATAGAAAAAAAGAAACTGAATCACTTTCTTATACTATACACAAAAATAAATTCAAAATAGTTGAAAGACCTATATGTGAGGCAGGAAACCATCAAAATCCAAGAGAAAAATACAGGCAGCAACCTCTTTGACATTGACCGTAACAGGTTCTTACTAGACATATTGCTTGGGGCAAGGAAAACAAAAATAAAAATGAATGATTGGGACTTCATCAATACAAAAAGCTTCTGCACACCAAAGGAAACAATTGACAAAGCTAAAAGGCAGCCTGTGGAATGGGAGAAGATATTTACAAATGACATAGCTGGTAAAGAGTTGTAATCCAAAAACTATGAAGAACTTACCAAACTCAATACCTAAAAAACAAATATTAATCCAGTTTAAAAAATGGGGAAAAGATGGGCAGAAGATATGACTAGACATTTTTCCAATGAAGACATCCAGATGGTTAATAGATGGGTAAAAAGATGCTCAACATCACTCATCATGAGGGAAATACAGATCAAAACCATGATGAGATACTACCTTACACCTATCAGAGTGGCTAAAATGAACAACACAGAAAACAACAGATGTTAGCAAGGATGTGGAAAACGGAGACCTCTCTTACACTGTTGGTGGAAATGCAAACTGATGTAGCCACTCTGGAAAACAGTATGCAGGTTACTTAAAAAGTTAAAAATAGAACTACCCTAGAATGCAGCAGTTGCACTACTAGGTTTTTAACCAAAGGATACAAAACTACTTATTCTAGGGGGCATATGCACCCTAATGTTTAAAGCAGTATTATCAACAATAGCCAAATTATGGAAAAATACTGAATTTCCATTAACTGATGAATGGATAAAGAAGAAGTGGTATACATATGCAATGAAATATTACTCGGCCATCAAAAAGGGTGGGATCTTGCCATTCACAATGACATGGGTGGAACTAGAGTATATTATATTAAGAAAAATAAGTCATCAGGGGCGCCTGGGTGGCTCAGTTGGTTAAGCGACTGCCTTCGGCTCAGGTCATGATCCCAGAGACCCAGGATCGAGCCCCACATCGGGCTCCCTGCTTGGTGGAAGCCTACTTCCCCTTCTCTCACTCCCCCTGCTTGTGTTCCCTCCGTAGCTGTGCTTCTCTCTGTCAAGCAAATAAATAAAATCTTTAAAAAGAAATATAAGTCAGCAGAGAAAGACAAATACCATATGATTTCACTCATGTGAAATTTAAGAAGCAAAACATGAACATAAGGGAAGGGGAAATAAGAGAGAGGTAAGCCATATGAAAGTTGTTTATTATTATTATTATTATTATTATTATTATTATTATGCTCAGTTAGCCTGTATATAGAGCATCATTAGTTTTTTATGTAGTTTTCAATGATTCTTTAGCTGTGATAACATCCTGTGCTCATCACAACATTTGTAAGACTTAACAATCGAGAACAAACTGAGGGTGGTGATGGAGGGAGGTGAGTGGGAGATGGTAAATGGGTGAGGGATATTAAGTAAGGCACTTGTGATAAGCGTTGGATATTATATGTAAAGGATGAATCACTGAGTTCTACTTCTGAAACCCATATTACACTACATGTTAACTAATTTTAATTTAGATAAAAACATAAAAATAAAAATAAACTTAAAAAACCATCATACAAAACTGAGTCAAAATATATAAATTGGGTACATGACAGTAATGTATCAATCCTATCTTATTTTACATTAAAATATGTACATAAAAGTTGAATGTAAAAAAATTAACAAATTAGGAACTTTGAGCTCATATAAGCCCAAATGGTATGTGTTGAAATTTTTAAGTATTTAACTTAATATGTTCTTGTGATTCAACTATTGATAATGGTTTTAACATGCACCCAAGAAGGAAAGAACAAAGAATTTTGAAAATATATATCTTTTTGAAGTAAATACAAATAAATAAATTGCAGTGCGTATGAGTGTTAAATAGTAACAATCTTATTTATATTTTGCTTGCTTTATTTTAAAATAATGTATGAATTCTTTTTTTAAAAACTTATTTATTTGAGAGAGAGAGGCAGAGAAGCAACAGAGACCACAAGCAGGTTAGAGAGGGAGAAGCAGATTCCCTGCTAAGCAGATCTGGGGCTCAATCTCAGGACGCAGGCATCCTTAATGTATGTATTCTTATACAACATTCAAAACTGTCATATGAATAGAGAGAATGACACAAATTAGATTAGCAATTAAAAAAATAAGAGAAGATAAAAATAATACAAATGTAACTTGAAACAGGTTGCAATACCCTGAGAGTGAGCAAGAAATTGAGGATGCCACTGTTCAGCCCTCTGCACTGTAGAACCCCCACTTACATACCGCATGTGATCTGTGATTGAAACTCAGAACGATTTCCGTCCTCATTTGAAGGACTTTCCTGTACACATTTTGGGGTGCGTGTACTCCACTTTGGATACCATTGACCAATTATATGATGGGCTTACTTTATGAATTAGAACATATTTGCAAAGACATATATATTATGGATGAAAAGATAAAATACATATAACAACTGTGCAGATTATCCATTTGAATAATAAATGTTAAAGGAGAGAAGAAAGAAATTAGGAAAAATAAGATTTAAAAAGAAGACTTTTATGAGGTTACCTAAAACTTTTTTTTCAGGGAAAACTAAATATTAGACAAAGCGAAAAAAAAAAATCAAGATTAGACAAAATCACTGAAAAAAATATACATAGATCTAGACATAGCTTTGCAAAATTCTGAGCTGTTTTCATAAAAAGATACCACATAGGTGTTACGATGGCAAAAATAAGTTATTTTATATACAGAAATGTAAATAGATTAGTACTTTAAAAAAACTGATCAAAATAGTATATATTAGATAGAGGAATAAAATATATAGGCTTTGTAGTGTCTAGGTGGCTTAGTCAGTTGAGCATCTGCCTTTGACTAAGGTCATGATCTCAGGGTCCTGGTTTTGATCTGGCTCCCTGCTCAGGGGAGAGTCTACTTTCCCCTTTCCCTCTGGCCCTCCTCCCCTCTTGTGCTCTCTCTCTTTCTCTCTCTCTGTCTCAAATAAATAAATAAAATCTTTTAAAAAATACATGCAGGCTTTGGAAGAAAATGAAAAATACTTTGATCAAATAACAGTGGAAGACATTAAAAGACATATTGGAACATGCACAAAATTAGACAATATGGCATCCATGAACCTTCTCTGTGGAAATCATTTAAAGAAAATACATAGCCAAGGGGAGGGAGGAAAGCAAAATAAATAAATGAACAAAAATAACCTTGAAATTAAATTCTGTAAATTTCCCAAAATGTAGCATTTGGGAACAGTAGTAAGACACACAGGGAAGATAAATAAAAGTGAACTAAATTTTTCTAAACTCTCATATCAATGGTAAAGAACATGTGCTGAGAAAAAAATGTGAATGAAAAATATGGAGGTAATTATTAATAAGTAGGGATGTGATAGAACATCTAAATTATCAGATGTGAAACCATATAGATAAAAATAAAAGAAAATAAGCTAAGGAACTATCAAAAATTATAAAAATCATTATAATAAATAAATATGTCATAGAAAAGAAGCCATAACCCAAACATATTAGGTATTATATTTCATAGGAATTGGTGGACTTCTTGATTAAATATGTGCTTTCATATTAGGTTTTAGTTATATTCCGCTAACAATGAATACATATAAGAATAATAAAAAAGAGGGGCGCCTGGGTGGCTCAGTTGGTTAAGTGACTGCCTTCAGCTCAGGTCATGATCCCAGAGACCCGGGATCAGGCCCCATATCGGGCTCCCTGCTCAGCAGGAAGCCTGCTTCTCCCTCTCTCACTCCCCCTGTTTGTGTTCCCTCTCTGGCTGTGTTTCTCTGTCAAATAAATAAAATCTTAAAAAAATAAAAAATAATAAAAAAGAAAAGACAAAGAGGAGAATATAGCATCTAAATTTTTTTTTAATTTTATTTATTTATTTGACAGACAGAAATACAGCTAGAGAGGGAACACAAGCAGGGGGAGTGAGAGAGGGAGAAGCAGGCTTCCCACTGAGCAGGGAGCCTGATGTGGGGCTCCATCCCAGGTCTCCAGGATCATGACCTGAGTTGAAGGCAGTCGCTTAACCAACTGAACCACCCAAGCACCCCAGAATATAGCATCTAAATAAAAGGGAAAATTAAAGCAGTTGAAAATATTAACTAACATCTAAGTAATATCAAAGAAGTACAAGGGATTAAGAGTCATTTGTGAAGATAAAGGATATTCTCAAAATATATCTAAGATAGCAAAAGGGATTTTTTTTAAAGATTTTATTTATTTATTTGACAGAGAGAAACACAGCTAGAGAGGGAACACAAGCAGGGGGAGTGAGAGAGGGAGAATCAGGTTTCCCTCTGAGCAGGGAGCCCGATGCATGCTCCATCCAAGGACTCCAAGATCATCACCTGAGCCGAAGGCAGATGTTTAATGACTGAATCACCCAGGCGCCCCAGAAAAAGGGATTTTTGTAGACATGATTAAATGAAAGATCTTGAGGTGGAAAGAGTATCCTAGATTATCCAGGTATACCAATGAAACCATAAAAGTCCTGATAAGAGGAAGGTAGGGAAGGATATACGATAATGGAAACAGGGGTAGTGGTGTGTGCTGGGGCTAGAAATGGATGGGGATAGAGAGAGAGAGAGACAGAGAGATGTTCATAGATGCTGGCTTTGAATATGAAGAAGTGTAGTCAGCCTCTGGAAGCTGGAAAAAGAAAAGAAATGGATTCGTGCCTTAGAAGCTCCAGAAGGAAAGAGCCATGTTCATATTTTGACTTTAACCCGCTAAAGCTGATTTTAAACTTCCAACTTTCAGGACTGTAAGAGAATAGGTATGCTGTTTTAAATCTTGAAGTTTGTGGTAATTGGTTACAAAACACCAACATAAATGCAAAACATATAAAATGAAAAAAGTCAACATCCATATTTGTAGAAGTTAAAAGTAAATATATCTCAGAAATCAATAAATATGCACAAAATATTAAAGTTTTAGAGGAAATAAAAAGTCAGAGTCTTAATTACATGTAAATAAGTGGCATATTCAACAGTATATTCATAAATACATCATACTTTTATAAAATGCTTATTAAGAAATGAAACAAATTAGGACACAAATATCATAACTCATTAAGTAAAAATGAGAAAAAGAGTGGATACAGGACATACTACCTGAGAAGATTTATTAAAGGCAAAAATTGGGAAAAAATTAATTAAAAAAAGCACAAAATGAAATAGCACTTTCAAATTAAACACAAAGTTTTCAAACTGATTCCCATGTTAAAAAAGGAAAATTTTAGTGCATCTGGGTGTCTGAGTGGGTTAAAGCTTCTGCCTTTGACTCAGGTCATGATCTCAGGGTCCTGAGATTGAGCCCCACATCAGGCTCTCTGCTCAGTGGGAGCCTGCTTCCTCCTCTCTCTCTGCCTTTCTCTCTGCCTATTTGTGATCCCTCTCTCTCTGTGTCAAATAAATAAATAAATAAATCTTTTTAAAAAAGAAAAGTTTTAAAAGTTACAGACTACTTAGCAATAATAAAAATAAAAGCTCAATGTATAAATGTGCTATGCAACCAAAAAGGTGTTCAGAATGAAATTTATGGACTTAAATACATGTATTAGAAAAAAAAAAGAAAAGAAATGAATTTAATAACATCCAACTAAAGCAAAAAGAGAAGAAACCATCATGATATAAGCAGCACATATTTCAGTAATTATGAAAACCAAACAATCAGGCAACAACTATACACTGTCTTTGAAGACACCAACACATTGACACCAACACAGAATTGTTTGTTTCCTACAACAATGCTGCCATGTTAATGATCTCACATCCTCAGTGAAACATATATTACACAGTTCTTTCTCCTCCTGAATTCACAGATCAGATGCTATGGCCTGTTTTACCTTGGAGGTGGGTTTGGGATGGGTCTGCTCCGCATGTCTTTTACACTCTGGAGCCCAGCACATTAGCCAGGCCAGGGCGAGATGGCAATGGCAGAGTGTAAGAAGAAACATGCAAGTAAGGGTAAGAGCACATTTTAAACTCTTGCTTGTGGCCCATGAACTGACATGCTCATCAGTCAAAGTAAGTCAAATAGCTAAGTCTAAAGTAAGGTAAAGAGATACGTATCCTATCCCTTTAGCAGGATGGACTGAAAAGTTATGAACTAAGGATGTGAATAATGAAGGGATGAAGAATTGGGGCCAGTAATTTAATTTATGACACTATGTATAAGCTTAAGCACATGAATGTCTGTGTGTAAATGCGACATAGTTGGGGACAAAGATACAAGTCTTTTTTAAATAAAGGAATAATAACATAAAATATATATTTATTGTGTAACTCTGCCACACTTACCTCTATCCATATTTGTTGTTCTCAGTATATTGCTTTCAGATTGTTAAAAATACACATTTAGAAAGAAAAAAATGGGATAATATGTTAATTATCCTCAACTGATGAAGTATTTCTTTATCTGGGTACTGATGACACATGTATATTTACTTTGTAAATCTATGCATAAAGCTATACACATTATGAGCATGTTTTTCTCGCTGGGTACTATATAGATAGATGATAGATAGATAGATAGATAGATAGATAGATAGATAGATAGATAGATAGATAGATAGATTTTTTTTTTAATAACGGGGATTCTGGGAAGATGGCAATGCCAACAATAGCATTTTTTCTCCATCTCTCCAAAAAAAAGTGATGGGGCAAATAGCAAAACAAAATATCTATAGACAACATTTACAACCAAACTAAGTGAAAAGACATCCCCACCAATCCCGAAATCAAGCAATTGGTTACAGTCCATGTGGGGAAGAAGATGAGCCATGGAAACAACGTCTGGTGAAAGATTAGCAGACCTCAAAAGAGCCAACATGGATTCAGTGAAAACCGCAGATGACTGATTAGAGAAGAGCTGCTGAAAGTGGAGGTTTATCCTCTCCAGTTTCGAGTCCATGGAAGTACTGGGAGTAAGAGGTTTAAAGGAAACCAGTACATGAAATGCCAGTCACTCTCAAAACTAACCTGCAGAGGTTTCCTTGTGGGACAGAACCTCAATCCGAGGAGTAATGGTCCCAGTGAAATCAAAATTGCACAAGACAAGGCGAACAAAAGAGAAGGTCCAGGTCAAAATTGGGGAGGGAAAGAGAACCAGGATTTCACAGAAAACCAAGTCACTGTATTTCTGAACACTATACAAAAACATCAGAAGCAGAACCTCTGGGAAGACAGAAAAGCTTTCCTGAACTCGGCTGTATTATAAAGTTCGGGAATACTAATTTCACCTAAAATGAAAACAAGACAGGCAAAGTAATTATAACAACACAGTGAATAAAGCACAGAACAATATCCCTACAGACAAAGAAAGCATGCCAATAAGACATACCCACAAAATAGATCAAAACTAACATAATATGTTTAAATAAACTAAAAGATATTAATAAAACAACATAAACATGAAAGAACACAATAAAGAAATATTTCAGAAATGAATACTAAAGTTGAAAAAACACAAAACCAACAGCAATAACAAATTAATGCCTTCAGACAAAAGTAAAAAATAGGAAAATTTAAAATACCCATAAAAATTGAAGGAAGACAAAGGATTTGAGAGGAAAATAGGCAAGACATTGAAAATAGACACAAGATATTAAAACATAGATTAGAAAAATCAAAGAAAATAGAATACACATTAAAAACTAACATAAGGGGGCACCTGGGTGGCTCAGTTTGTTGTGCGACTGCCTTCGGCTCAGGTCATGATCCTGGAGATCCGCGATCTAGTCCCACATCGGGCTCCCTGCTCGTCGGGAAGCCTGCTTCTCCCTCTCTCACTCCCCCTGCTTGTGTTTCCCCTCTGGCTGTGTTTCTCTCTGTCAAATAAATAAAATCTTTAAAAAAAAAAACTTACATAAAAAAATTATGGATATAAAAAATTAAAAAATATTTTAAATTACATTTTGAGAAAAATGTGTGTGTGTGCCTGGGAATATTGACTGAATGATCAGCACAAAAGCATTGTCTAATAATATTGCTGAACCTTAAAAAAGTAATAAAAGAAGAAAGAATATATTTTGGGAACATCTAGAAAAGAAGAACATGTGATTTATAAGGGAAAAATAGATTATCATCAGACTTCTTCACAGCAACACTGAAGTTAATTTGGACCTGTTAATAGAAGTCATACCATCCAGAGTCACCTGGGTACGCTGGGCTGGAGGCTGCTTAAGATTCTCTTCCTTTCTCTCCCTCTGTCTGCCCCCAACCCCACTCTTCCCCCTTAAAAAAAAAAAAGTTATATAGTCCCTGAATTTAGAGGAAAATGTAGTTGATGACTTGAATGCACAGATATTATCAAGTGGATATGAAATTGAATATCATTATGAAAATTTGATAAATCTGTTCAAGGAGTCTATAACTTTTAGTTGATAGAATGAGAAATAAATTTTCCATTAGGTATTATAAGTTATCCTTGAAATGAATCATCTTGATATATAAAACCCTTTAAAAGAAAGAAAATGAATGGTCAGACATTTCCAAAGTGGAGCACTTTGCTGGGTCACTGCTATTCCCTTGCCTGATAATCCAGCATTTCCCAAAACAACTCTGATCTGCCCACGGTAACACATACTTTGATATGCTTTATGTAATACATAAAAGTCAGAGAGCTCAATATGTACCAAATAATACAGTACATATTGTTTTCAACAGCACTACAAATAATAAATCTTTCTCCCAAATACCTCAAAGCATTTCATAAATAATTTTTAAGAGCTCTGATATTAAAATATGCTGTCAATACAGGTTTTATTTTATTTTATTTTTTTAAATATTTTTTTTTTAATTTGACAGAGAGAAACACAGCCAGAGGGGGAACATGAGCAGGGGGAGTGAGAGAGGGAGAAGCAGGCTTCCCACCGAGCAGGGAGCCCGATGTAGGACTCGATCCGGGGTCTCCGGGATCATGACCTGAGCCGATGGCAGTCGCTTAACCAACTGAGCCACCCAGGTGCCCCTGTCAGTACAGGTTTTAATGAAAGGAAAAGGGAAGTTCACAGAGGTAGCATAAGCTTCATAAACACATTCATCAAGTTAGTGTGAAGATTGAAGATAGGACCCAAGACTCACATCTCTCTGTATAGCACAAGAAGAGCAAGATTCTTTGCTTAATAATCAAATGTAAATTCAGGTTAGGATCACATACAAGTTAATTAGTTAAATTCAAGGGAAAACACTAAGTTTGACCAAGAGAGAAAAATAGATAACATAAGAAAATTAGTTCTTATTATTATAAAGTTTAGAATGCTATAATCAGTTGTTTAGTCCAATGTGATTTAATATTTCAGTGTTATGAAGTGGAGATAATCCTGACAATACATGTCATATTGGTGGAGTATAAAAATAGTGATCAAATGAGAAATTGTTGGATCCAGCAAATATTTTTTCTGGCATCTACCAAAGTGCTCAATTTACATGAGAGAATAACCATGCCTCTAAAAAACTCTTGTGTAATATATATTCCTGACCATCACAAGAGTAGAAAAATGTAATGCAAGAGGCCAAGGTGTGTTTAGGAATACAGATGCTAGCATCTGAATAATTTCCAATCACCTAAAAGTTCTCCTGTTATTGAACAATACTGAACAAAATCTCATTTATAGCTAGAACTTCATGAGGTAAACTAGTAGTTTACCTAAGATTAATACAAGCAACAGCAGTGCACTTAGAATTGCCACAGAAGGGTCAGCCTACTGAATGCACTCTTCATCAGTAATGGAACATATACATTACTTTATATCTGTAAACATTTTTACAATTAAAAAAACACAAATTTATTATTTGATGAACTCAGAAGGCTAGGACTATAACTCCAGTGAACAAAAGGGGTGAAATCACATCGCCAGCAATCAGTTCTTGTAATGAAATTAAAAAAATTGTCCTGAATGTAATACTCAGTATAAGCAATGTATACTACCAGTAAGAATTGCTTGTAATTTGTTAATTTTTTAAAAAAAAATTATCACTATGTTGTACATTGGAAATTAATGTAATATTGTGTGTCAACTACACTTCAATTAAAAAATTACTGAATATAAAGAAGAGAAGAAAGGAAGAGTAGACTTAAAGATGCATTGGGCCATAAACACAACACACTTGTATAATAGTCTATATATGAACAATCTGCTCTGGTTGGTACTTAATATCAATTACTTGAGAACTTCTCCAGGATATTTTTGAGTCAATTTTAACCAGTCAAAAAAAAAAAAAAAAAAAAAAGCCTCAGATGCCTATCCAATGACTTTATGTCTATGAGAACACATGTACAGAAAGGAATTTCACACATTGCTAAATATTTCTATCTCAACAAATAATCATATGACATCTGGACCATCACTGATAATAAACCCACTTGTATAATTAACATAATTCACAAAGACCTGAAATCTCTGCTACAACTCACCGACTATCTATAGCTCACATTTCCTCCAATGATAGGGAAGATCTAAATAACCATACTAAACTATTTATTTTATGTCTAACACATATATGAAGACAAAAGTGTTTACCTAAATATAATCTGTAGATGAATCTTATGCAATTCCAATGTTAGACAATATGATTTTTTAAAATATCTTATTTATTTGACAGAGAGAGATCACAAGTAGGCAGAGAGGCAGGCAGAGAGGAGGAAGCAGGCTCCCCGCTGAGCAGAGAGCCCGATGCAGGCCTCGATCCCAGGACCCTGAGATCATGACCTGAGCCGAAGTCAGAGGCTTAACCCTCTGAGCCACCCAGGCGCCCCGAGAATATGAATTTTTAATGCATATAGTAAAAAATATTGAAGGTACACACCCACCATTTGCTCCCACTTAAAATTTTTCATGTATATCTGATTTCATCACTAAAATAAAGATGTCAAGTGCCCTCGTTATAAACAACAGTCAGTCGCAGGTTTTCTATAATCCCCTTATCCCTGCACTGCTTCTGGAATCCTAATTTCTCTTTTGGTCAGTTCTGTTAGTTTCTGCAAATGTATTTTGGCAGCCCTTACTTCATAATGTAGACAGATAGATGATAGAAATAGAGCTATAGTAGAACCATCCAATTAAAATGCCTATTGAGAAAGAGCCCCTGTTCTCATTGAAGCAGTTTTAATTGCACTGGGGCTCCCTCTGATGAAAGCTCTTGATAGAGGATAACCCTGCTATTAATTTTCCAGGGTCTCTTCTGAAAGGCTCTTCAGCCTCTCTCAGCAGAATGCATCTAACAGCTGCAAGCTGAAACCTTGCTTTCCCAGTGATCATAGTGTAAAACAAAAACATGATCTTGAAGCAAATGTGTGTACAAAGGATAAAGACTTTTGAAGCAGTGACATTTTGATAATGCCTCTGTGTCGCTCATCTCCATTCTGTGTCAGTCAGAATAATTTTGACTGCAAAGCAGAGAAATCATTTCTTTTTCTTTTTAAAGAAATAGATATAGATGAAGTATAGCTCTCAAATAGTAAAAGTTGGGAGAAAATGTGAAAAGTACTCAGTTCCTTAAGAGATACGCTAGTGTTTGAAATTTTAACTCAGAGACTCTAACTCATCTCTTGTGAAAGAAACACTGTCAGTGCTGTCAAATATCAATGAACAATTCATCATCAATCATTGACACTTTATCTCTCGGGAAGACTCTGAAAGTTTTCCAAAATATCATTGAATGACCCCAAGGCTCTCACAAATACTTAATGAGATCTTCATGGAATCTTTTGAAATTCTGCTTTTAATGTTTAACGCCTTCGTTGTTTCCCTCTCGCCAGACTCTTTTTCAGACTCTTGTAACTCCACTTTAATAATTGCCTTTATTATTTCAGAACACAGTGGAAATGAAGGCAGCCTTTGTACATGATTTATAAAGTGCATATTACTATAGCAACCATACTGTAATTTTGAAAACAGGCATCTTTATAAGAAACTGGATAACTATAATGAGAAATGACAACAAATGGCAGTACAGTTCAATTTTTAGCGTATTCTATTCTCCACAATTGCCTTCTTTCATTTGCATTATCAAGTAGTCTATTAATTTGCACACTTTCAATAATAGTAGATCCAATCGAGTTTTACCCATTGTCAGTGGATTCATGTAGAAGAATTGGTTCCATTTTTTCTGGGAGACCTCTAACTAAGGGAACTTAAGTAGTTTAAACATAACTCGGTGGAAAAGATGAAATCTTTAGTCTTTGTTTCCAAGACAATGCCCAAATATTAAAAATTAAGGGATGCTTGACATTGGTAACAATAAAAGCCAGATTATTGACTACACTGTTTCACAGCAAGGGAATACTATTGTCTCAGTGAGTGAAGTTGGCAAGAACACTCATAACTAAGTCAGGCAGGCAACAGGGTATCAAAAAACAGCTGAGGCTTAAGGAGGTGCCAAAAATGGAGATGTAAGAGGATATAAGCAGATCATTTCATACTACAGATCTTTAGAGAGACAAAGAGATCAGAACTCAAATCCCTTCATTAAATAAATAAAGACTGCACATTTATGATACGCTAGGCACCACACAAGCCTCAAGTGACACAACAATGAAAAGGTGGATGAAGTTCCTGTCTACACGACGCTCACACTTTAGTGGAAGAAAAAGAATTTAAAAAAGCATTGAAAAGGGTCTAACTTTGTTGTAAGTGGTGTGAAGAAAAACAGCAGACTCTATTTAATGGTGTATTACACTGGGTCCTGAACAAATGCCATATTTTTATGAATGTGGAACCAAAATAGGAATCTATCATTGTTTTGTGGTTTGAGGGTAAACAAAGGAAGGGAAATCAATGTTTTTGACTTCCGGCAGCTTTCTAGGTATCGAATTCATACCTAAAGAGGTAATTCAGAATAAAGAACTAATTCAGATGTTTTAGGTAGACACAATTTTAGCAAACCATGTGACATCATGACTGTGCTTTGTTTTTAGATTGATTGCAGAAACTGATCCCAGAGATATATTTGTAATTATTTCTGTCTGCTCTATTATTTGTATGTAGTTTTTCCAGCTTTTCTACCTATATACAATGCCCTTCTTTTTAATTTTCATATTAAAATCTTGCATACTCTTCACTATTAATCTATAAAATACCTTCTCATTCTTGGAGCCTCTCTTTTCAATGATCTTCCCTATGATAATCAAAGCAGCATTCATCAACACAAACTTCTGTCTGATCGTGCTTGCTAAGACCCCCCTGAAGTTTGTAGGTAACCACCCATATGTGCACCTGAAATTCTGACCCAACTGAATCTGGTCTGGGGCCCTGGGCCATTTGGAAAATGAGATGATCCCACCTTCAGGCAGAAGGTGGAACCAGTTCGGGAAACTGAATGGTTACTTTTGGCACTGTACATGAGAAAAAATTACTAGATAACAAACCCATTCTTCAGATCTGTCCCTGCTATTTTTGTCTGAAGTTTCTATTTCAGTGCATTCAAAAAGGTGAAAGTATGTGACTTCCCAGAGAGTAGAGGTCCTTAATTTTGCCTGGTTCCATGTGTAATAAACTAAAGAATCAATAATCACTTAGAAAATCTAGGAAATATGAGGGGCACCTGGGTGACTCAGTCATTAAGTGTCTGCCTTTGGCTCAGGTCTGAATCCTGGAGTGCCAGATTGAGCCCCGAATCAGGCTCTCTGCTCTGCAGGAAGCCTGTTTCTCCCTCTCCCACTCCTCCGCTTGTGTTCCCTCTCTAGCTGTGTTTCTCTCTGTCAAATAAATAAATAAAATCTTTAAAAAGAAAAAAAAAAAAGAAAGGAAAAGAAAAAGAAAATACTAGGAAATACAAGAAGGAACATCTATTGTTTTCAGGCCTAACACTCTTCCTCAAATTAAAACATCCACAATTGACAGGGCAAAGTAACTTTTTTCCTGAAATTGATAGATAGCTCTTTGTGAGAAATCTCCCCAAATTAAAACTGAATATACTTGTTTTTTAAGTCATGGAATATTATATTTGCCTGAATTTTTAATAAAACAGAAGTGGGCATAATTAAGATCGTGACAATAAATGAAAAAGCACTTGGAAGTATTGGGGAACTGGATCGTTTGTGTAAATATTCAGTAGGAAATTTTGATTAAATTACATGCTATTGTTCACAAAATTATATAAATGCTTAATACTGAGGCTATCTAACAATGATGTAAATTATCAATGTGCTCTTTATATAGTTGTAAAAAAGTGATCAACAACTTTTTCGAAGGTACTGTATTATAAGGCAGAAAGGGAGACTGTATCAAAAGTGGTTTCTGCAAACAAAACAAAACAAAACACTGTGAGAAATGATTAACAAACAAAACTTTGACATAAAAATTGTCTCATGCATGTTTTATTTTTTCATACTGCCAAGATCAATTATATTTATTGTCAGTCCCATCACAAAATAATTAAAATAGTTTGTTATAATTTTTTTTAATATTTTATTTATTTCAGAGAAGGAGGGAGGAGTAGAAAAAAGAGGTGAGAGAAAATCTCAGATAGGCTCCACATCCAGCATAGAACCCATCGTGGGGCTTGATCTCACGACCCATGAGATCATGATCTGAGCTGACACCAAGAGTCAGATGCTTAACTAACTGAGACACCCAGGTGCCCCTACTATAAATATCTTATAGGATTGCTATTTTATGTCCATGATATATCTAAGTACTACAGTAGTTTTTTGTTAGCCATCTCCCTATATTCCAAGGCAGCAGTTTAACAATATCTTTGTGGTGACAGGTAGGGATGGCTTGTATACCATGGAAGCTAACACCACCACCCACCAAAATGCATTTTGGTAATGTCTGTATGCCAGATCAGCCACAAGTAGTAGATTTAGCATTATGTCATATGGGTGCTTTAAATTACTTATTTTAATTTTGCCCCTTCACATAACAAAGCCAGACACATATTCACGTATATTAACAAAAGAAACTTGTGATAAACATAAGCCACACCAATAATCAGGCAAATTATTTTAAGCAATTATTTATTTCAGCAACATGAACCTAAAACAAAGTATAGTTAAAGATTTGTGAGGTGAATCGGGGGAAAAAATGGGGAACTTGTGTTGGAAGGTGGAGGTGAGACAGTAAAGAAACCCCTAAGGGTTTTCAGAAGGCATTTTGAGACCAGAAAATGAAGCAGTCCACTCCATACAGTTTACAATAGAGTTTTATTCAGGATAACTTACTGACAGTGGGAATGGCGGAGGGACTATTCACAGCAGCAGCATAGTTATTCTCCACAAAATCCAAATCTTAGTCCACAGATTTTTTTTTTTATAGAGCTAAGGGACATGCAGAAAGGTATTTTTTAATGAGATTTTGCAGCACTACCTGTGCATCCTGAAGGGGAAAGACTGTTATGTCTAACAGATTCATGGGACACCAAAATAAGCCTCCCCTGATTTCACCATGAGGGAGCATTTCTAAGGTATATATTAATCTGCAAGGGGCCCAGAATAACTAGCCCCAAGAGAGATTGTCCAACAAACATGAACAATATGGAGGGCTAAAAATGGAGTCAGTATTGTCCACACTCCTACAACTTGCAATGAAGTGAGACAAGACAATAAATGCTTGAATACAACATTCCATACAAAGAGAAGAAAAACTGCATGTGTCTGAGGAACTTTTAGTTTTTCCTTAAAGTTGAAGGTCTCAGTGACTTGAAATGCAGAAGATGTGGTTGGAAAGGCAGGAAGGTACATTCTCTGTGATCATTTGGTATGCCGTTGTGAATTCCACGGAAAAGATTATAACAGTGATAGTATGAATAATAAATTAGTAGTGAAAACTTGGGAAATGGCTTTTGAGGTTGTTTTGGTATTCCAGACAAAAATATACTACAATTTAACAGGCTATTCTTCCTTTCTCAAAAATTGCATACTTACAAAGGTGAAGAATAGAAAATAAGTATCAGCAAATCCCAAGGAGAACGGGATAATTTGGATGTATATCTGGAAAAGATTTAGGAAAATCAGAAGAGTGTGGTGCTGAGAGGAGAGTCAAGATTTTTAAGGCATTAGTACAAAATATTTTCAAATATTGTAGAGGTTAACAAAATAAAGATTAAAATCATGCTAGTTATCTACAGACTTATTAACACAGAAAGTATTAATGCCTTGAATATGGGAAACTAAAGCTCAGTGGAAAAGCTGAAACTATTCTAGAAGTAGCTGTCCAACAGAACTTCCTGTGAAGAAGGATGTCAGCTGTATCCATAATATCCAATATGATAGCCTTAGCTACATGTGACTCTTGAGCAATTGAAATGTGGCTTGTGTCACTGAGGAAATAAATTCTTAATTTATCTAAAATTTATTTAATTGGCTTAAATATAAGTAGCCTAATAAGACTACAGTATTTGTAATCATAGAACTAAAGATTTCAGGGGCACGTGGGTGGCTAAGTCATTGCTTGTCTGCCTTTAGCTCTGGTAATGATCCCGAAGCTCCAGGATGCAGCCCTGCATCTGGCTCTCTGCTTGGCAGGAAGCCTGCTTCTCCCTCTCTCACTCCCCCTGCTTGTGTTCCCTCTCTAGCTGTGTTTCTCTCTGTCAAATAAATAAATAAAATCTTTAAAAAAAAAAAAAACTCAAGACTTCAGAAATTAAAATGTAATAAGAAACTGACCACACCAATACAAATAATGCTTTCAAAATATCTGGCATGAATAAAAGAAGAAAATAGCCCAGAAGCAGGTTTAAAATGTGAAATCATTTGAAATAATTTATTTTTTTCACTTATGTGCCTACGCTGGAATAGAAATAAGGATGAACAAATGATAGTGTGTGGAAAAGTACACAAAGACCAGAGGAACAAAATAAAATACAAGTAAAGTGTAATAAGTAATCTTATTTTTGAGATTTAAATATCAAATTTATTGAATAATTTTGTTCTAAAAGTTATAAAAGTTATGCTGTAGCTAAAAAACCAATAATACCTAATCGTTCTGACTTTGGTGTATATCCTGGTTATTCTCCAATTGCCCACACAGATCATTCCTTTTTTTTTCCTTTTCTTTTTTTTCTTTTTTTTTTTTAAGATTTTATTTATTTATTTGACAGAGAGAAGCACAGCTAGAGAGGAAACACAGGGAGAGTGAGAGAGAGAGAAGCAGGCTTCCCGCTGAGCAGGGGGCTGGTGCAGGGCTCCATCCTGGGACTCCAGGATCATGGTCTGAGCCAAAGGCAGATGCTTAGTGACTGAGCCACCCAGGTGCCCCATCATTCCTTTTCTGTCCTGCTTTGTGTCCCAGGAAACTGAGTTCTATTGACTTCCTTCCATAGATGCCTTTGATCTTCAGCTCTCTGTTATATTCATCCAATGGAAAGAATTGGAAGAGAGAAGTCAGGGTACTAATTTTGTTTAGCTCTCTCTCCCTCCTTCTCACTGATAAGGCTTGTCTGTCCGTTTCTTTCTCCTCCTCTTTTCTCCCACCCACCTCTAGTTATAGCTTTCACAGGCCCCTTCAGTCCTAATGGTGAGTGAGAAAGCTTTTTCATTGTTGCTTGACCTAGGTCCTTAATCATTATATGTTCATTTCCTTAACAGTGTCCACACCTCTGAAAACATTTCATTTATTAAATTCTCTCCAACTAAACACTTTAAGTGGGCCGTTTGTGTCCCGTTAAGCTTAACTAATTGGAAATGAGAGTAGCCCCAGGAATAAGTTCCTCAAATTGAGATTCGGGCACTGAGTTTCTAATATGGTTGATGAACCCAAAGATTACCTCCTTGCAAGGGAGAGATGAGATGCTGATAATTCATTACATGAAGTGGCATTGTGATTACTTAAATCATAACCTATACTGATGGAATGGCATGCTCAGTGATGACAAAACATTAGAAAGATGCTTGTGTGTGGCACTTAATTACTATAGCAGCAATGGAAATTAAAATATCTGCGTCTGATTGCTCTAGGAAAAGTACTCAAGGAAAAAAGAAATAAAATAAATTTAAAGTCTTAAATTCCCAATTCCAAGGATGGGCGGAGGCTAAAAAGCCTGTATGTCAGCCTTAAAGAAATATAACCACCTGTAACCACAACAGGCACAATGGAGAATTTCAGCAGAGAATAAAAATCTACTAAAAACAATCAGACTAACTGGACTGATTGTGGTGATCTCTTATAATATATACAAATATTTAATCATTATGTTATACACTGGAAACTAACATAAAGTTGTTCATGTCGATCACAACTAAATAATATATGTATGCATATGCATGAATGTGTGTATATGGATGTAAATATATCCAGACTGTAATATAAAATAGCTTCGATTTAAAACTGACTAAATGTGTTTAATTCTACAGATGGGGAATTAGAAATTTTGAAAAGAATATAAAACATTTAGGGAGAAGCAACAAGAAAAGAAGAAAGAACATAGACAAAGAGCTTAAGAGAAATGTGAGATAGTGAAACTTTCTTGAATATATTGAAATGGAACTCCAGGAGAAGAAACAACAGAAATGAAGCAGAGGAGTAGAGTAAGTGATTATCGTCAATGAACTACCAAAGCTGCTGAAAAGATCCCAAAGCATCAAACAGGGAAGCAATTTGAATCCAGAGTAAGATAAATATAAAGTCAAACCTATCTAGAGGTCATGCTAAAACTGCAGGAAACCAAAGATGATGAGCAGATGTTGGGGGAAAACAAAAAACAACAAACAGAAAACAATAGGTATAGCAGCTTCCTTTTAACAGATCTCTATATAAAATAAAATGATGTGTATAAAATTAAATGACATTTTAAAAAGTACTAAAACAAAAATCTGCCCTATTCCCCCAAAATAAATATTGGTACAAAAAAGTATTTGAAATAGAAATTGAGAAAATTTAACATCAGCAAAATTATGTTAAAGGAATCATTAAAGCAGCTCTTCGTATAAAAGGAAAATTGTCCCATATGCAAGCACAGAAATGTTAGAAGGGATAGAGACAAATGGAAATAAATGTGAGTAACATATAATACTAATAATATTGCTTGCTTTTTAAAAATACATAACTTCAGGGGCACCTGGGTTGCTCAGTCAAAGGCCCAAGTCTTGATTTTGGTTCAGGTCATGATCTCAGGGTTGTAAGATCAAGCCCTGGTTGGGCTCCACACGGGGGTGAACCTTACTTAAGATTCTCTCTCTCCTTCTCCTTCCGTTCTTTCCCTCCTCATGTGCTCTCTCTCGCTCGCTAAATATATAGATGTGTTTATATGTTAATGAATTATGGGAATAGGGGATAAATCAGTTTAAAATGCTCCAGGATTTTTTTATTGTCCTTGGCATGGCAAGAATTAGAAAGATGTATTCTATTTTAATGTCAAGAATACTTATTATAATTTCTAGGGTCTTTTTTTTCTTTTTGATATCTTATTTATTTGACAGAGAGAAACACAGCCAGAGAGGGAACACCAGCAGGGGGAGTGAGAGAGGGAGAAGCAGGCTTCCCAACAAGCAGGGAGCCTGATGCGGGGCTCGATCCTGGGACTCCGGGGTCATGACCTGAGCCAAAGGCAGATGCTTAACGACTGAGCCAGGCAGGCACCCAAATTTCTAGGGTCCTTATAAAATAATAAAGAATTTATCATTTACAAGTGAATTGAGTAAGGTAAAAAATGGGATAAAAGTAACTCTAAAATAATAGAATAAATGAAATGAAGTAAAATAATAGGCAAAAAAGAGAAAAGGAAAAAAGTCAAGTATTTAGATGGTAAATCTAAGTTCAAAATAAGTTCTTATTTAAATATATTATAAATGGACTTAATTGCATCAAAACAAAGACTTTCAGAAAAAATTATTTTATTTTTTTAAGATTTATTTATTCATTTAACAGAGAGCACAAGCAGGGGGAGTGGCAGGAAGAGGAAAAGGAAGAATCAGGGACCCCTGATGCAGGGCTTAATCCCAGGACCCTAGCTTCATGACCTGAGCTCAACGCAGATGTTTAACTGACTAAGCCATGTAGAGGCCCCTAAAATTATTTAAAAAAAAAAAAGCTAAAATATATGTAAACATTGAAATTAAAAGTATAAAAATAATGCAAAAAACTACCCTGCAAAATTATTGTATCTGAAGGGAACAACTTTGCTCAATATATAAAAAGATGTTGTGCAATGGTAAAATGATCATCCATCAGGAAAATAAAATAATCCTAAATCTGCATTCATCTAAATAAAACTTGGTTAAATTACTGCATTCATAGTGAGAACTTTCTAATATGCATTTTTTACTAACTTATAGAACTATAAGAGCAAATGAGAAAGAAAATAAACATTTGATTTAAACTCTAAGTACACCTGACCTAATTGACATGTATAGAACAAAATACATATTCTTTTCAGTTTTATATGTATTTAGTTTTATGAAAATTAACCATATGCTGAGTCATAAAACAGGTCTCACAGATACTAAATAAAATAAATTATTTGGAGGAAATTGTCTGACCACAGTGATATTAAACAAAAGATAAATTTTAAAAAGACAAAGGCCAAAATTATAAAAAAAAAAATCATCAACATATTTCTAAATAACACATAGATTTTCAAAGAAATTATAATGGAAAATATTTTTAGTGTATTAAAATTAAACATATTAAATGTAGTTAAAGCTGTGCTTAGAGTGAAATTTGTACTTTTAAATATGTAACCTAAAAAGAATAGAAATTCAAAATGAAAGACCTAAATATACAAGTCAGGAAATGAAAAGAGAATAAAAATTTAAACCTAAAGGAAATAAGAGAGAATAAATTAAGAGAAAAGCAAAAGTTAATGGCCTTTAGAATCATTTTGTATTAGAGAAAATCAAAATGGATAAAAGTTAAATCTTTATAAAAAAGGATTAAAGTTGATAAACTTCTAGAAATATTTATCAGAGCAGAACAATGAGAGAGAGATTAAATTATCAAAATTAAGGATAAAAATGAGGTATCATTAGAAATTCGACATACAGTAAAACATAATGAAAATATTTAAATTTGAAAATGCAAACAAAGAGAATTCCTAGAAAAAGATAATTTATTGAAATTGGTAGAAGAAAAACGAATAATATGAGTACTCCTCTGTTTGTTAAAGGGATTTAATTCATAAATTAAAAAATTCCTCACAAAAAAATGTCCCAGGATTGTGGGACTTCACTAGTGTATATTGCTATTATTATAACATTTAAGGAAGAACTAATTCCAAGCTTACACTAATTATGTTATATCATTAATAAGTGGAAACATTTCTCACCATATTTTAATTATGATTATAAAACTTGATAAGAATATCACAAGAAAAGAAGTACATATTTGTAGCATTTATAAAGATACATGCAGAAAGATTAAACTAAACCTTAGCAAAACAAATTTAGCACCACAGAGTAATACTACATTATGACAAAGAGGATTATATCAGAAATTAAAAATTGATTTGACATTCAAAATTCAAATTCCATTGCATTAACAAAGTAAATAGAAAAACTATATCATAAGACATGAGACAACCAATTCCTCTTTAAATTCTTTGTTTCTGTTTTTTTCCCCCACCACTATATTTTCCCTTGGGATTCTAGAGCCAGAATGATCTTAAATTACCTAGGCTATGCAATAATTTAGACAATAATTTTGTCTAATGTTTTAATAGTATCAGTGATCTTAAGTTTAGATCAAAAATGAAACATACAAGACACAAAAGACTTCACTCAACATCAAGTCTAAGTAGCTATTTACTAGAAACAACAGCATGCACATCTGCAGAGCAGAAATTTCATGACTCACAGGTACCTCTTTTGATTTTGTAGAAATCCTACAAAATCAGGATGCTTAACCAGTAGAGAAGAATATGAGTGGACATGAGCCAAATCATGAAAGCCTTTACTAAATTCTCTAACTAGCTAGACTCATGACCTCTCAGATGGACATCACTCACTAGTTACATACCTTATTTAGGTATATAAGACTTACATCCATACTCAGGGATAGCTGCAACTCATCAGTACTGGTTACTTATTTATTAATAAACCTTAACAAGGAGGTATTCTTTGTTTCAGTATGTAATCCTCAGCTAGAGTGGCATTTATATTGGACCTAGTAGAGGGAAATTCCTAAGAACTTTTTTGGGTTAATATCCCCAAAAGAACTGACCAAGGACCAAATTTTCCTGGTGTTCTGAAGCTACAAGAAAGGTCACAATGTCATCTATCAGACCTAATCCTTCAGTTCACCTTAAATGCATTCTTTCATCATTATTATGAGAGCCAAAGTATATCAAATTCTGTATTCAAAGGGAATATAGGTGAACTAGCTCACTTGCTGGAATGCTTTAAATTTAAAAGGATATTTCATTTCCTGTATATAGTCTCTTAACAAAAAGATGAATTTAAAAAAATTATTTCCTACTATAGACTACCCTTATGCAGATAGTACCTCAGTCTAGAAATACTGAGTAAATTCAACTTTGTCTGTTGTCTTATGAAGTTCACAAGTGGATATTAGCCTATGCCCCCCCCAAAATTGCTAATGGCTTTTGACTCCTAAGCATAGGTAACACATCTAGCTTAAAGACCAAGATTGCTTAATTTAAAAACAAAAACAAAAAATGTCATTATTCTCACTCATACCTAAGATATGAGGAGACAAATTTCACACATTTCAATTTTAATTAATAAAGAGCTATTTATTAAAAAGAAAAGTTCTTCCAAGCACTTCTGGTAAATTTAAGAGCTTATTAGCAATTTTATTATAAACCTTATTATTCAGAAATTTTTCGTTATAAAATTCACTTAAGGCAATGTTTAGCCTTGAAGGAAGTTATTATTTTTTACTCTTATTCCGAAATATAATATCTGAGTATTCTAAAAAGAGAATAGGAAGCATCTAAGAGAGAAAGGGTGATGAAAAGAAGGAAATGTTATTTTATTTATTTAACATTTCAACAAAGTGGTTTACTGCTACACATAGTATTTTTAAGGAAATTTAGAGACAGTTCCAGACATCTACTATTGCGCAAAAAATTATGAGAAAATATTTGCCTCACAATAATGTTGCCAAACAACAAGATTTTTTTATGTTGCAATATTGTGGGACAGGAATGCTGATATGACTCAGCTGAGCACCTATTCAGTTCCCACGATAGATATTCAGAGTACCATGACAGTGAATATAGTCCGTCCATGGCATTCAGCTGGTTATTATACTCATCTGGGGAATCCAAGTAGCTTCATTCACCTACATGGTGCCTTGGCAGGCCTGATCAGAAGCATGGGTTCAGCCAAACCCCTCGCTTTCTTCATAGTCTCTGGCATCTCCTTCTGATCCCCCTAATACGGCAGCCACACATCTTTGATGGCAGATCAGGGATCTTTGAACAAGTATTTCAAGAGGCCCAGGGAGAGGATTCAAGACTTCTTTTGACCCAGCTTTGGGAGTTCCATAAACTCACATCCATCATATTCTCTTGGTCAGGCAACTCATAAGGGCCAGGCTATTCAGGGAGAGATTAGACTTGGGGCATCTGGGTGGCTCAGTAGTTAAGCAATTGCCTTTGGCTCAGGTCATGATCACAGGGTCCTGGGATCAAGCCCCACATCGGGCTCCCTTCTCTGCGGGAAGCCTACCTCTCGCTCTCCCACTCCCCCTGCTTATGGTCCCTCTCTAGCTGTGTTTCTCTCTTTGTCAAATAAATAAATAACATCTTAAAAAAATTTTAAAAAGAAGAAAGATTAGACTCCTCCATATGAGAGGAATATCAAATAATTGTGGCCATCTTTAATCTTCAAATAGAGACCTCCTATTTTATCAATATAATTTTAGATAAAATCAGACCAGATAACATTGCTATTTATTCTGACATTTTAACTAATTGGCTTTATGACATATAGTTATTTTTCAAATTTTTATCTATATAATGAAATGCCTGTATTGGATGTTTGCAAGATGTCTTTATAATTTTAACAATGTATTATTAACTCACATTCTTTTCATTTAATATAATAAATTTACAGATTTTTAACTCTCACTTTTTCACAATCTCTGTTTATTATATTTTGATCTAAAACTTATCTAGAAAACTTACTAGAATGTTAGAAGTGGCAAGAATTATAAGGGTCTGAAATTTTGCCCTTCTTCCAAGCTAACAAGTAGGTTAGCCTCAGTTTCATAGATTGGTAGAAGACATGAGATTTCTTGGTCAAAGACAAAGAGTTTTATCACTAATGGTATAGCTGGCCGCATAAGGTTCATATTCAAATTAGTTGCTCTTGGTGCCCAGGTCCCATGGAACAATTCAGATGGGCCAAGCTGAATGCTATGAACAGAGTATATGTCACAGCTAAGGACCTGGGCAAGCTCAGCAAGCCTCGAAATTTGTGAAGAGGCTGGTAGCAAACCTGGCCAAATTTTGCTCCAGAAGGAAATACTATATATACTGTTATTCTGAAACAAGTGTATCCTTTCTCATATAGGGAAAAGCTATCTCTATCTCCAAAGAGATATATTTTACAAATGTTCTTGAAAAGACAGTGTATTTTTAAAAACATTGTTAATGCCTTTGCTGAGATGTGCAAAGACATTAGAGTTCCATGAAGAACTGTTTCCCCACAGTAAGAGTATAAAAAGATCACCGTGATAACACAGCAGAAAAACAGTGGCTTCTTATTGTAAGAAGTGTAACTCAACTGAACGCACTACCATTTATATAGAAATCAACCCATTCTTTCCAGGTTGAAGGCATCAGAGTAATGGAGTTTAAAAGTCTTTAGCATTTTGATGCATTTATGGTTCTAAAATGTTTATAAAATGAAAATAGGGCCCCTGGGTGACTCAAAGGGTTAAGCCTCTGCCTTCGGCTCAGGTCATGATCTCAGGGTCCTGGGATCAAGTCCCACATCAGGGCTCTTTGCTCGGCAGGGAATCTGCTTCCCTCTCTTTCTCTGTCTGTTTGTGATCTCTCTCTCTGTCAAATAAATAAATAAAATCTTTTAAAAAATTAATTAAAAAATGAAGAAAATAAAGAAATAATCCCTGAAATAAATAGGGATCGTAAATACATAGAAACACAACCACTACTATAAAGTATTTTATAGCATTTTTATTCTTTAAATATTCATTCCAGCAATATTAATGCATATACCATGATGTTATATTTAATAACTTTGTATTATTTTAATTAATTTGTCATTAAAATATAGTGAAGGGAAAGCTACTATTAAGGGACAGGTCGTTTGTTTGATCTCTGTTCAGTATACTTCCATCAATATATTTTAAGGAAAACTATTTTACATCTCATAAGATAGTTTCTCATTTGAAATGCTATAATGTTGGGGCCCCTGGGGCTCAGTGGGTTAAGTGGCTGCCTTTGACTCAGGTCATGATCCCAGGGTCCTGGGATCAAATCCCACATTGGGGTCCTTGCTTAGTGGGGAGCCTGCTTCTCTCTCTTCTTCTGCCACATCCCCTGCTTATGCTTTCTCTCTCAAATAAATAAATAAGAATCTTCTTTAAAAATAATGAAATGCTATAGCTTGAAACATTTTGAGAATAGAAATGAACTAATCAGAGTTATTCAGGGAATTATTAGGGAAATGTAAATCAAAACTACAATGAGATATTATTACCTCACACCTGTTCGAATGACTATTATTGAAAAGACAAGCATTAACAAGTCTTGGAGAGGATGTGGAGAAAAGGGAACCTTCACACAGTGCTGGTGGAAATGTAAATTGGTGTAGCCACTGTGGAAAACAGTATGAAAATTCCTCAAAAAATTAAGAATAGAGGGATGCCTAGCTGGCTTAGTTGGTAGAGCATGTGACTTTTGATTTAGGAGTCATGAGTTTAAGCCCCATATTGGGTCTGGAGCTTACTGAAAGAAAAAAAAATAAGGATAGAACTACCATGCAATATAGTTATTCCACTACTGTGTATTTATCCAAGAAATTGAAAACACTAATTTAAAAAAGTATATGTACCCCCATGTTTATGGCAGTATTATTTACAAAGCCAGGACATGGAAGCAACCTAAGTGTCCATCAATGATGAATGGATAAAAAAGATGTGGTATATATGTATACAGTGGAATGCTACCATCTGATATAGCTATTCCACTACTGGGCATTTACCCAAAAATAAAAAGATAGATTCACCTCTCTGCTTATTGCATTATTATTTACAATAGCCGAGATATGGAAGCAACATTAATGCCTATCAATGGATAAATGGATAAAGAAGATGTGAGATTATACAATGGAATATTGCTCAGCCATAAAATGATGAAATCTTGCCATTGGCAACAATATGGATGAAACTTGAGAATATTGTGCTGAGTGAAAGAATTAGAAGGATAAAGACAAATACTGCATGATTTTACTCAAATATGGAATCTAAAAAAATTATGCACACACAGAATAGATTGCTGGTTATCAGAAGGCAGGGGGTTGGAGGTTGGGCAAGAGGGATGGAGGGAATCAATTGTACAGTGATGGACAGTAACTACATTTTAGGGGGTGATTACTTCATTGTGTATACAGATGTTGAATTGTAATGTTGCATACCTGAAAATTATATTAAAAATAATAAAGAAAATAGTCCATATATCTTCTAGACACAATCCAGTCCACAGCATCTTGGTGCACAATTTATTACATTTTATATATGCTATTGTAACAAACACATTGATTGATTCTAAAATGCTTACTAAAAAAAAAAAAAAAAAGAAAGAAAGAATCCTACTGTAACCTATGCAGCTATGTGTATTTTTGTATAACTGTGTGTGTTTAATAAAATAATATTACTGTCATATAGGTATAACATGTATATTTGCATAGTGTGGTGGTATCTGAGTAAATTACTTTATTTTTATTTATTTATTTTTTATTTATTTTTTTATGTTTTAAAAGATTTTATTTGTTTATTATTTATTTATGTATTTGACAGAGAGAAACACAGCCAGAGAGGGAACACAAGCAGGCAGACTGAGAGGGAGAAGCAGGCTTCCCGCTGAGCAGGGAGCCCGATGTGGGACTCGATCCAAGGTCTCCGGGATCATGACCTGAGCCGAAGGCAGTCGGCCAACCAACTGAGCCCCCCAGGCGTCCCCTGATTAATATTTTCTTAAATTAGAAATATGTTCTATATGAAGAATCCTATCTTACTTAATTGGCCATAGTTACCTTTTGCAACTATTATAATGCTAAAATGTGAAAAACTTTATAATGTTATTTGTTACATAGATCTTAAAAGTTTTCAGCATAGCAGTATTTTTTTTTCATTAATAGGGGTAATGTTTTACTGAAAAAGTGAGTTATCATACCAAATGCTTGTAATGTTTCCAAAACATCTACTAGAGCTCTTTGTTCAAACTAGAAGGCAGTTAAGGCAGTTGAACAATAAAACGTATCTGCAGATTCTCTAAAAGTCTTGCTCTAAATTAAAAGTTTCCTATCGAAATAAAGAATGTTTTCACATTACTCTTTCTTTGAAGAACGATTTTGTTTTGTTTTGTTTTGTTTTGTTTCATTTTTAAGAGATGGTTTGCTGTATACTAAATGAGTTTAATCTGCCAGGAACAGTATCTTATTATTAAAGTTAATTTTGTATGTTCCTCAGTGCATGTTTTCTTTTTTTAAAATTGTTTACTAAAATGCATGACAACATAGACACCCCCAGAAGCATGACACCATATGCATTAAAGGTTAAAATACTCTTTACTCTTGTTGGGGTTTACAAAATCTTCAGGTAAACTGGTCTCTACTTGAAGGTATTCTATCATTAATTGTTTCCTCAACTATTTGAAGGATGATTTCAAAGATTAAGTAACATATTTTTAGGGGGACACAGGTAATTTGATTGCATTTCGGTCACACTGTATTGTTCATTCCCATGACTTATATCATCTGGGCAGTGAAGCAGAGAAGGTCAAGTCAGTATTCAGGAGGACTCTTACTGACAACATTGTCTAACATCTTAGAATATGCATTAAGGTTCAGTCAAAACCCGATCAGAGAGCCGGACAACAAGATTTAATAAACTGAAGCCTTTGTCGTTCTTTAGACAGTTCAGTAACTATGTTTGCTTAGTGTTGTGCTCATTTTTTGAACTACTGTACTCAGGAAATCCTTCTAAATTCCTAAGTAGAATCAAATCAAGCCACAGTGCTAGGTCTGATGGTGAGATTTGATATTTAATAGAGATTAAATGCTAATTATTGTTATTGCCATCTCCCTCCCAAAAAAGGCCTGAGTTGTAAGGTCTGGGCTATTAATATCTGTTACATGAATGGATGTAGTCTTTCTAAATAGTCTGAAATTTTATTTTGCTGATTATAGTGGAAATATAAAAAAATATATGTCTTAAATCCTGAGCTCTTTCTTGTTACTAAATTGAAAGTTTGAAGGTTATGAAATCATATTTCATAGTATGATGTTTTCAGTCTGGTAAATTCACGAAAGCCATTACTCTGTTTTAATTATCTTAAGGAAATACTCGTTGAGCTGGCTACATAAACAACTGATCAGATTGGTTACAGAGTCCCAAGCTAGAAAGTTTGCCTCCTTTGGGTTTAATGCTCCAGATATTATCACCTTGAAATTCTAATAATTTTTTCTTTGATGTTTTTGTTTTGTTCTTTGTATGAAGTCCAATGGAGCAAAGTAGCACTGACCCTGAGCCTGCCTCACAGACTCCTTTTTGCCAACAGTTTTCAAACGTGCCCTTAACCCCTCCTCTAGCTGTCTACCTCCCTTGGCTCCTCCCCTTGATCTCTTGCACATCTCTTGTTGCCCTCTGTCTCTAGGGGGAATCTGAGCATGGGTCTAAGTATGGGCAGGGTGGGCTTCAATGCAGGTGCCTAGCACTGTTCTCCCTGCGCACAGGCTGGTAGCACCTTGGAGCGCTCAGTGGGCAGCTCAGCAGGGGGTCCCTCTTGCTCACCTCTAAGCCAGTAAGTCCAGGTGGGAGGCTGCACTCTCTGGGGACCAGATGAAAGAAGGCAAAGAGTGCAGGAACCTCCCTGCCCTCTGGATTTGACAGTCTGGGTCTGGAGGCTGGCAAGAAGGGGCACCTGGCAGCTTGCAAGCCGTGTGCCTGTGTTGAGTCACTCCCTGCCCGTCATCTCTGTGAGGGTCTAACTCACCCTGAGAGTGTTCCTTTGCTCCAGGGAGACAATATCAAATAGCATTAAAAAAAAAAATACTATGCTAGAGAGAGACCATACAAGACAGGAAAACTTACATTTTTTTATAGCACATGTTTTTTAAATGGCATAGTTTTTCCTGCTTTTTGAAGAAGAGACCTGCATTTTCCTTTTTCATTGGGGCATGAAAATTATTTAGCCAGTATATGGTCCACAGTTTTTAGGAGCCTGAAAAATTGCTTTCCAAATTGCCAGCTATTGATTTGCTGGACTTCATTCACATAATCCTAAGAGGAAACAAAAGTATACTATATACACTGCAATAATATATATTCATTTTTATCTGTGATGGGTATAGGAGAATAGGTTTGAAGGGAAATTAGGGAAAGAAGTAAAGGAGGCAATTCTGCTCTCCTTCCTTGAATGGAGGACAAAAATTGGCAACCCACCTGCCACAAGCTTTCAAAGAGATACCTCTATTTAAACAAAAGTAATCATACAAAGTGAATTATTTCATTTACTTAAAAATGGATACCTGCTTGTTAGAATCGTTTAACAGGACAACCGGATCCTTAATTAATATGAACAGCGTAATCTTACAATACTAATTCAGGGAAGAAATTACCTCAGCATTTCTCCAAGAATGTTTCTTGTTCTATTAAATGATTTTATCATAATTTCTCCTTCTTGTATTTGAATGAGACTGAGAATGCCCTTGTGTTTTATTGATTCTTCCCTCCTTGCTCCCAACTCCAGCCTCTGTCAAAGACATTCTTGTGAGTTTACAGAAGAGATCCTTCCTTTGCATTGAAGTTTTCCACTAGAAACTTTCTATCTGGGGTAGAAAAGAACATCTACAAAACAAATGCACACATTAGTCTCCTTATGTAGCAGTCTATTAAATAAAGAGGTGTAACATTTTGCTATGGAATAACAATTTTAATTATATTGCATGTTTTAAAATCCCAGCTGAATACAATATAATTTTAGTAGCTCGTTTCTCCTGAGGCATCAATATCATTTATCACTCCTGCCATCTGGCATGTCTGAACCATCATGATCAGCAGTTTATGTGGAAATTAAAGCATTCAATGGGTCTCTCTTCAATAATACTCCAGGTCAGGGACAATATTGCTAGCGGCAGTAAAGATGCATTTTTATCGCACACTTGAGAGGCATCCATTCAACATATTTTATAGCTTTCTAGGTTAAGACTAGCCAAGCTTTTCCTTATTTGCACTGACCCGACATGGGGGTCATTTTGTATAATAACTATCCAGGAATCATTCAGAGTAGTTCCCTGTCTGCTATTGTGCTTATAAAGCTGCATTCAGCTAAAAGCTTAGGAGCAGCAATAGAACTCTCTATGTCTCCACATATTTATATAATATATGTATTATATATATCCAACAATTATACATAGACACATTAAGCTATATATAGTTCATTATATTTTTATATGTTTATTTGTTACATTTATCTATTGATTGTTCAATCTGTTTTTATTCTTTCTTAAAGAATACAGAAGAAAGAAGATGCCAGTCATGGAAATAGTTAATATACCATCCCCTCTGGAGCGCCTGGGTGGCTCAGTTGGTTAAGCCACTGCCTTCAGCTCAGGTCATGATCCTGGAGTCTCGGGATTGAGTCCCGCATCAGGATCCCAGCTCTGCAGGGAGTCTGCTTCTCCCTCTGACCTTCTCCCCTCATGCTCTCTCTCACTCACACTCTTTCTCTCAATAAATAAATAAAATATTTTAAAAAATATGTCACCCTCTCAGGGGCAAATATTAACCTTTTTTCAGTATAATAGAAAGTAAAGTTAGCTCTTCAACAAATAAATCCTTGCAATGGGATTTGGTGATATTCAAAGATATCTTATAGTTTGAGTTTAAATTTGAATTTATATGACTGAGAATGTAAGGGACATTTGTTATTCCATAAATTTATTTCCACAATTACTGAGCTTCTGAGGTGGGTGGAGTTACCTAATTTAAAAAGCCTGACCCCCTTGTGGTGAAATTGATCAATCTTTGCAAAATGTCACAGTTTAGAAATGTTCAAGTTTGGAAAAGACTGTTTCTTTTCCATTAGGAAGGTCATGCCTTAAGAAAAAGTAAAACACATTACTTTTTAAAGTAATACAAAACAGTAATCATTATTTTCTAGAAATGAATGTTTGTGAATATGAAGGAAACACACAAATCTCTTTTTTTGGTTATTCACCCTCAGATTTCTGATTTCTATTCTTTGCACTCCTTGTTTCATCACAAAACATACATACTTGCATGTATGTATACACATGCACACACACACGCACACACACAAAGTATATACACGCAGCACACTAGTCCCACCCATGACACAGAGAACAGAATGATTAACACAAGGATGTTGCCATAACTAATACAGAATTTCTGTGGAAACAAAATCCATGTGTTTCGTTATTTAAGACCCAGCAATTTAGAGCAGTGAATATGTTGTGGCATATTATAATGTTAGTTAAACTTCAGAGGGGAAATGCGTTTCTTTGAAAATATTAGGGAAGAGGGAGAGATTTGTACACATTTTCATTATATGTGTACTAATGCTCATTCTAAAAAAACAATAAATTTTTCCTATTTTTAAAAAATGCCTAATTTTACATTTTAAATTTAGACTGATATTCTAAATAAATGTGCTTGTATAAGATTGAAGGTGTCAATCAAGATTTTTTTGTTTGGTTGGTTTGGTTTCCCATTTGTTCTCTTAATTCTAGTGGTTCTAACACAATTTTCTGAAAATGCTGTACTTCCTTAACTGAATTGATTTTGTGGCTTTATAGTTTGAGAGTTTTTATCATGAACAGGACTCAAATTTTGCCAAATGCTTTCTCTGTATTAATTGCTATGTAATCATTGACTTTTCTTCTTATATCGTTATTATGGTGGATTACATTGATTAATTCTTGGATACTGAGCAAGCTTTGTATTGTATAACAAAGTCCTATTAGTCTCAAAGGGTATTTCTTTTTATATAATGATGGAATTGGTTTTGTAATATTTTGCTGAAGATTTCTGAAGCTACGATTTGATCATGAGGGACATAGGTGAGTAGTTCTGTTGTTGTCTTTACTGTATTTGTCTGGTCTTTGTATCCGAGTGATGCTGGTTTCATAAAATGGGTTGTGATGTGTAACCTATTTCTCTATTTTATGGACGAAATTTTGTAGAATCAGTGATAACTTTCTTGTAAATAGGTGGTAGAATTCACCAGTAAAACCATCTGATACTAGAGATTTTCTTTATGGAAGATTTAATTACTGATTCAACTCTTTTAATGAATTTAAGGCCCTTCAAATTATCTATATTATCTAGGATGAGTCGTAGCAGATCATGGTTTCAAAGAATTGCTTGCTTTCTTGTCTAGTTTTTGTGCATAGTTGTGTATGACATTCCCTTTTTATCTGTTTAGTGTCTGCATGTTCTTTAGAGACAGTTCTCTTTCACACTTGAGATTAGTAATTTGTTTATTCTCTTTTATTGGTATCAATTTTATTGATCATTTCAAAGAACCAATTTTCAGTTTGATTGACTTCCTCCATTGATTATCTGTTCTTAGTTTCATTGATTTTTGTTCTTATTTTTATATCCTCTTTCTTCTGCTTGCTTTTGCCTTATTTTGTTCTTTTTTCTAGTTTATGAAAGCAGAAGCTTAGGTTATTGACTTGAGACCTTGCTTCTTTTCTAATACATGTATTTAGTGCTATAAATTTCCCTCTGATCCTTGTTTTCACTTAGTCCCACAGATATTGATATTTTGTGTTTTCATTAACATTCAATTCAATAATACATATTTTATTACCATGGGACTTCATTTTGACCCCTGAATATTTATAAGTGTGTTGTTTAATATCTAAGAGTTTGAAGATTTTTCCATTATCTTTCTGTTATTTATTTTCAGTTTGAATCCCTTATGATCACAGAACATATTGGTGGGGTTTCAGTTATTTATAATTAGTTGAAGTTTATTTTATGACTCATTATATGGTCTATCTTGGTGAATGTCCCATGCAATCAAGAAAAGGATGTATATTATCCTGGTGTTTAGTGGAGTCTTTTATAAATGCCACTTAGAATCCACGGGCTGATGATATTTTTCCGGTTTTCTATATCTTTGTGAATGTTTGTCTAGTGGTTTTATTAATTAATAAATAGAGGGAGTGGAAGGCCCTAATTATAACCATGAATTTGTCTGCATCTTCTTTCTCAGTTTATGCTTTGTGTTTTTGTTTAAAGTACTGTAGATTGGTACATAGTATTTGTGATTGTCATATCTTTTTGGTGAGTTGAGTTTTTATCAATATCAATATTTTTATCACTTTATCAATGTCCTTTCTTGTTGGTGATGTCCTTTGCTCAGAAGTATCTATTATCTGATATCAATATAGCTACTCTTAATTTTTTTTTAATTTTTTTAGCCTTTTATCTTTAACTGACCTGAAGTCAGGGTCTTAACAGCCATCAGGAAGCAGAGGATACAGACACAATGCCCTTGGACGTCCCCTTTGGGTTTGTCTCTGTGTCCTATGATGAAGGGGAGTATGATCTCCCTGCCAGAGTCAGGGCTGGAATTGCCATAATCACCACCTTGCTTCTGACATGCTGTCTAAACACAGCATCATCCCTGAGCCCATGAGCAGTTGTTACAACACCCATGAGATGAGAATCTACTATTCCGATATGTTAAATAAGTATCTGATCATTATCACTTATGAGGGAAGAATTCTGTTCTTCAGGAAGAAGATCTGAAACTGGTGATGATCTTTCTGAACAAGGAAAGGAACTAGGAGAGGGTAAGACATACCTTTGGCAGTTCTTGAGCAGAATAGATGGGGTAAGGGTATAAAATTTTGCAACACTCAAAGGAAAACCAAATGAAACCATGGTTTTGGTCTCTGAGCTGGGAAGTAAGAGTGCAGTACTTTGAGAACACAGGAGAAGCCATTTCTCAAACTTAGATCTCCATTTTCTTGCTACTTCTGCTAATCAAGAGATTATTTTCTTCATTCATTACATTACCATTTTTTATTGGTTATGGTGCTTGTAAATCATGACTTTGTTCTAATGGGAGCGTATGTATGTATAATATAATATATTGGTGTAGAAATCAAATCAGTGGTACAATTCAGAGGTTGTATTATACACATATACTGGGGAGGCCAATGAAATCTAATTTACAAGCACACAGGTTTGAATTTACTACAATTAAAGGCTTGCCATGCAAGGCTTGTCTCAGGATCCCCTCCGCTGCCGTCTGATCACAGTGTCTGAAACACTACCATTAGATATTAATTTCTCTGGGTCCCATACTACATAGGTTCAATTCCTAGCTCCTCTACTCACAAATGTGTCTACTTAGGCCCTTGGACAAATCTCTTAACTGCTCTATGCCTCAAGTTTCCTCATCTATAAAATGAGGATAAAAATAACAGTATAAAGATCACAGGGTTGTTATGGGGATTAAGTATATTAATGTATCTAAAGGACTCCTCAGAGTGCCTGGCATAATAATAGATATTCACTTTTATTGTTATCCCTAATATTTACACAGGAATCAGACACCATTCTAAGGCCTGTCTTCTCTTCCATGCTGATTCTTGTCTCACCATCAAACCTCATTGAATTCTCTCTGTTCTAAGATCTTCCGCTGTACGTCTTGTTTCCTGTAGATCATGTGATGTTTCCTGTTCCTGGAATCAGTTGTCTAATTACACAAATCATAACCAAACTTTGAAACCCAGTTAAAATATTACCATCTTCTTCCTTGATCTTTGACCAAAGTATGAGGTCTCACATTTCCTTGTGCCCTGTAGCTTTTATCCCTACCTCCACTGTGGCATTGGCACATCTGCCTGTGCTAGAGTTGTGCATATGCGTGCTTCCAGATGGCAGAGACTGTGTCTTTATATCACTGTGTCTTGCCAGCAACGTAGAATAGTGTTCTGTGTAGAGCAGTTCAGTAAGTTTGTGTTGAGTGAATGAGAACCATTACATAATACAAGAGTCTAAAATCTAGCATTAAGAATCCAGGTTTATGCTATTTGCCCTAAATGCAATACCTCTTTGGGGGGCATAGGGGAGATAAAATCTTTATGTAGATGGAGTTTTCATAGACCATAGTTTAAATGTACTAGAGGAGCTTGTTATTTAAAGAAATTCTGTGATTAAAGTTTTTGTAAAGTATTTTGGGACGGGAAGGGATCGTGGAATATAACATTTTCATACTGACTTGGTTAAATTAGGGAACACTGCTGAAGAGAGGTCTTTTACTGTTCGTTGAGTTCACAGATCCAAGAGGCTCCCCAGTGTAGAACACTTGTTAGGACTCCCTTATGGGCAGGGAGGGGTTGCAGAAGCCAGGCACAGCTGTACGGCATGTCTGGGATGTGCTGAAATTGTGCTGTGGGAAGTTACACTTACCCTGGCCCCAGGACCCTTCTGTATTCTCAGGATTTCAAATAATAGGCACCAAGGCAAAGATTCTACAGTGACAAAATGGACAGTGGGAAGATAAATGAGAAAGGAATCTGCATATGTGGGGAAATTTTGGGCTAAAAGACAGGATCCACAGGGGCGCCTGGGTGGCTCAGTTGGTTAAGCGACTGCCTTCAGCTCAGGTCATGATCCTGGAGACCCGGGATCGAGCCCCACATCGGGCTTCCTGCTTCGTCGGGAAGCCTGCTTCTCCCTCTCTCAGTCCCTCTGCTTGTGTTCCCTCTCTGGCTGTGTTTCTCTCTGTCAAATAAATAAATAAAATATTTAAAAAAAAAAAAAAGACAGGATCCACAGATTCCAGTCATGTCCCTAACTAGATCTGTGACCTGCTCTTTCCACTTTTCTGGATCTTTCTTTCCTCATGTCTAAAATCATGGCATGAGATTAAGAATATTTCTAGGTTCCTTTCTGGCTCTAGATTTTGGGATTACAAACTTTACATTGTAAATAAATGTTTAGAATGGAATTAGGGTGGGAGCTGAAACATACAGAAGAAACCTGGGTTTGTTTCTAAGGACTCCCAGTGAATATTTGTCATTCTTCTTTAGAATTTTATTTATTTATTTGACAGAGAGAAACACAACTAGAGAGGGAACACAAGCAGGGGGTGTGAGAGAGGGAGAAGCAGGCTTCCTGCTGAGCAGGGATCCCAATGGATGCAGGCTTGATCCCAGGACTCCAGGATCATGTCCTGAGCTGAAGACAGACACTCAATGACTGAGCCACCCAGGTGTCCCTAATCTTGATCTTTAAATATTATTTCAAAATCGCAAGATAACCAGCATGTAATTTAACACCGCTAGACAGCTAATATTACGTCAAATGAAAGTAAGAGATGGACTATTCAGGATTAGGGTTTTCAAAAGAAATTTCTACATGAGAAATGTCTAAGAATAGAAGTAAAAGTAAGATTTTTTTAATTGGTAATGATGACTCTATAAGAGTATGATTTGTGATAATGGTGGCACTTATCCATATCGGAGTATCAGCAGATGGAGGTAGGTTGAAAGCATGGTATTATATGAAAATAAAATAAACAAATGAACCAAAACAATGATTTTTAAAAACTCAAGAGATTTTGCTATATTTCTCCAGGAAGACTAGTCCCCTCCCTCTTTTGAGAGTTATTTATGAAACTGAAAATCAAATAAAGCTTAAATAGTTAATGTCTTCATCAAAATGTTTAATGACAGTATAGCCAGATGGTTGGTGAATTGCCAACTCAACTAATCTGTATGAATATTAAAATATACAACAGGTTTTTTGAACTAAAATACAACCTTATAGGACATAGAAAGGTTATATAAAATGAACTTCTGAAGTACCTATGTGATTATTGTAATGTTTTTCCATGAAGATTTGTTAAAAAGAAATTAAAAGGAAGACAATAATAATTGTATTCAGGCACTGTTTTAAAGAAGATATATGTCCCCTTAAAATTAACCAAAAGCTTCCTAAGTGTTAGTATTTTTCCTGTTTTTATAAGGAACTGAAAGATAAAAAGGGTAAGGGTCAGCACAAATTAAATCATCTAATGAGTATTGGCCTAAGGAGTTTGGCCTCAAAATTTAATCTGTCAGTTACTCGGTGCACAGCCTGTCTGTGGTTACAGGCATACTCCTCTGGTTATAATGACTGGAGTTAAAGAGCAGTTCTAAGACTGCAAAGCAAAACCATGTTGATTTTAGCCAAAGATCAACATTGATATTGACTTTATTATAAACGCATACTTTAGTTATTAGAAGTATGATATCACATATAAAAGTTATAAGGTAATAAAATATTTCAAATCAACCAAATATCCACCATGGGCCATGGATAATCTTACGATACTATGGAACTGATGAGAAAAGATATCCGTGAAAATAATTGAACTATATGATGACATCGACTACAAAATTACTTTCCATGTTTTCTTAAGATTTTATTTATTTGATAGAGAGAGAGAGAGAGAGAGAGAGAGAGAGAGCGCACAAGTAGGGGCTTGTGGGAGAGGGAGAAGCAGGCTTACCCCTGAACAGGGAGCCTGATGTGGGTCTTGATCCCAGGACCCTGAGATCATGACTTGAGATGCCTAATGGACTGAGCCACCCAGGCACCACCCTTCCATTTTTTTTTTTAATGTGAACTGGATTATACTGTGATGCTATAGATCTATTTGAGAATCTGTGTGAAATCTTAAAAGGTCTTTAGGGTCATTAGAACACACTGTTATGAAAGAGTTATAAAATACTATTATTGAAGAGCTGCTTCTTCCTTTATGTTATCCCTGTCTACTGCATAAAATTGGAACTGAAGTTCGAAAGAGATTTTCCCCTATGAAGCCATATTTTCCTGGGTCCTTTACATTAGTGGATAATGTATATAAAAATTGATACAGGCTTAAAATATGAGCATAATGGAATATAATTTAGAATAATGCTAGAAATATTAATAAGTAGTTTTAAAGGAAATCATGTATATTTGGCAGTTAATATTAGGCTTTTCTGGGAAATAACTCTTGTTACTGTAAACTTTAGTTCACTTTACAAGAGCATAACATTTGTTACCTAAATCTTGTCTTAACATGTACAAATATAATTAAAGGGTTGCTGATACTGTAATTAATCTAAAACAAACAATATTTCCAGGCAAAAACATAATGATTATGTGTCACGGAGAACTCTTTTCATCAATCTTCCTTTCAACTACTGAGTTACTTTTAATTGATATTGTCATCTCATTTAAGAAAGGATCTTATACTATGTCTAATAGTTTTTGAAAACTACAGAATTAACACTGCACTCCTTTGGGATGATTAAGGTTTGAGAAAAGATAGCTGAGCTTATGAATCAACTTCACTTAGGAAGTTGGAGCAATCTTAGTAGAAGCTAAAATTGGGTAGACTGTTATGACTGATATCCAGAATGGAAGTTATTGGAAAAGATTAGGGATCCCTGCAACCAAGTGCCTAATGTAGCAAAAAACAAAATTAGAGAAGCTAAATATTCAAGGGTTGAAAATTGAACAAGAAAATATCAGTAAAAACAAATTTAGATGCCAGGAAGCTAGAAGAATGATTTCTACTGCAGAGAGGAAGATAAGGGATGAAAAAGGAATTATGAAATTGTACAAAGAATCATATAAAGGTCTATAGATTATTTGGTACATGGGTAAATCAATTTTCTTTAGAAGTTTAAAGTCATGATATATTTTCTGTGATTTTGATAAAACCAGATATTAATAAAGGACAGCTTCCCAAGTTAGCTTTTAGTTACTTTTTTACATGACAAAAATCAGACAAATCCATAAAGTTGAAACACACATATATGTACACGCTCTGTAAAGAAATATTACCAATTTTAAAACTGAAGAGCGTGCTTTGCTTCTTGGTGAGTATTTATTTCTTCAAAGAACTACAAGGAAAAAGCTAAGTAAAAATATTTATATAGTTGATAAAATTTTGGAAACCAATTCTCTAAAATAATGACTATATTTTTGTAGCTAAATTTCAAACAGTGACCTTGTTGAAGAAAATCATCTTATATTACCATTATCATAATTGCACAGCAGTGATATTTTGTAAATTTTAATTACTATGATAAAAAACTCTTTATAGTTATAGACAACTTATTTTTTATTATTTGAATAATGTTAAGCCTTAACACTATTTCAAATTCTTTATGTACTGATACAGAATATTGCTACAGTTTCTTTATAGCTTTATTAGCTATTAAAATGTTTGAGAGTTAATTACATATGAGCTGTAAAAACTGAAAATTCTTACATTAAGTAGAGGGTATATTTCATATTATTAAGAACATCTCCAATGTTTTTGCTGGAAAGAGTTGGTTTCATGCACTTAAAGCATTGTACTTTTTCTTTCCTTATATAAGTGAATATTTCTACAAAAGTGGTTGTGGCACTTTAAATATTAAGCAGTTTAAACAGAAATTCACTGGTATGGAATAAAATATTGCCTACAAAGACAGTGATCTATTAGAGAAAACTCTAGATTGCTGTTCCAAAAATATTTTACTGAATATATCTCTTTTTCACAAACTATATCTATGTTTATTATAAGGGTGTACTTGTATACTATACATACATGATGCTATGAACAGAATTTCTGATCCACATTCTTAGAAATAATACCATACTATACCAACTATTAGTTACTATACCTTAAAAGTTTATACTTTGACTTTCCAATTTGCTTTTTTTCTCTCTCATAAGCATCCTCATTCTGTCGTTGTACCACCATCAGCACCACCACAACAACAACTGTAGACAATATAGTCAGGCAGATTTAATTTGATTTTAAATAATCCAATATGGCTCTTATTCAACCTCTCAAATATGTCTTTTTCCTTTTTTTTTTCTTTTTTGTCTCTGACATCAATAGTATTGAAATCCTAACATTTTTACAGATGCACGTTGGCAGATTGAGGTGGAATAGATTTAGTTTCAGAGTTTTTAATAACAGAGTATAGTTTCTGGAGGGTGGGTACTCTACAAAAGGGACATGTGCGCGTGCACACACACACACACACACACACACACATTCACATAATCCATAGATAAAGATGGTAAAAGAACGATGATAGAAGGAAAATCATCTTAATCTGAATTATTGACTGATCATGATAAATTCTGAAAATAAAATTTCATGCTCAGTATTCAACTGAGTATTATACTAAAGGAGAGAAGATGAGAGTTGGTCTGACCTTTATGAAATATTTTTATTTATATTTCAGGGTTTTTTTTTTCCTTCTGAATTACATATTGTATCTGCAGGTCCTGCATAACAGTTAAAATGAAATCCTCCATTATCTTCCACCTGACTGTTCCCTCTTCTTATTCTGCATCTCTCTAAGAGAAGTCTCCTGTGCATGTGAAGTCCCAATAGTTCGTTTTTGCCCTTGATCCCCTTGCCTTTGGTGATGTTTCTAGGAAGAAGTTGCTGCAGCTGAGGTCGAAGAGGTTACTGCCTGTGTTCTCCTCAGGATTGGATAGATTCTTGTCTCACATTGAGGTCTTTTATCCATTTTGAGTCTATTTTTGTGTGTGGTGTAAGGAAATGGTCCAGTTTCATTCTTCTGCATGTGGCTCTCCAATTTTCCCAACACCATTTGTTGAGAAGACTGTCTTTTGAGCCTGGGTGGCTCAGTTGGTTAAGCGACTGCCTTTGGCTCGGGTCATGATCCCGGAGACCCGGGATCGAGTCCCACATCTGGCTCCCTGTTCTGCAGGAAGCCTGCTTCTCCCTCTCTCACTCCCCTTGTTTGTGTTCCCTCTCTGGCTATGTTTCTCTCTGTCAAATAAATAAAATCTTTAAAAAAAAAGAGAAGACTGTATTTTTTCCATTGGACATTCTTTCCTGCTTTGCTGAAGATGAGTTGATCATATGGTTGAGGGTCCATTTCTGGGCTCTCTATTCTGTTCCATTGATCTATGTGTCTATTTTTGTGCCAGTACCACACAGTCTTGATGATTACAACTTTGTAATAGAGCTTGAAGTCTGGCTCTGTGATGCCACCAACTTTGGTTTTCTTTTTCAACATTCCTCAGGCTATTCAGGGTCTTCTCTGGTTCCATATAAGTTTTAGGATTATTTGTTCAATTTCTTTGAAAAAATAAAAGGATGGTATTTTGATAGGGGTTGCATTAAATGTGTAGATTGCTTTAGTTAAAGCAATTGCTTTAGGTAAAGACATTTTCACAATATTTGTCCTTCCAATTCATGAGCATGGAATGTTTTTCCATTTCTTTGTGTCTTCCTCAATTTCTTTCATGAGTATCAGTGGTGATAGTAGACAGCCTTGGCATATTCCTGATGTTAGGGGAAAAGCTGTCAATTTTTCCCCATTGAGAATGATATTTGTTGTGAATTTTTCATAGATGGCTTTTATGATATTGAGGAATGTACCCTCTATCCCTACACTGTGAAAAGTTTTGATCAAAATAGGATGCTGTACTTTGTCAAAGACTTTTTCAGCATCTTATGAGAGGATCATATAGTTCTTGTTCTTTCTTTTATTTATGTACTGTATCACATTGATTTGCAGATGTTGAACCAACCTTGCAGCCAAGGAACAAATTCCACTTGGTTGTGGTGAATAATTCTTTTTTTGAAAGGATTTATTTATTTATTTGACAGAGAGAGAGAGAGAGAGATCATAAATAGGCAGAGAGGCAGACAGAGAAAGAAGGGGAAGCAGGCTCCCTGCCAAGCAGAGAGTCTGATGTGTGACTCAATCCCAGGACCCTGAGATCATAACCTGAGCCAAAGGCAGAGGATTAACCCTCTGAGCCACCCAGGAGCCCCGTGAATAATCCTTTTAATATACTCTTGGATCCTATTGTTTAGTATTTTGGTGAGAATTTTTGCATCAGTGTTCATCAAGTATATTGGTTTGTAATTCTCCTTTTTGATGGGGTCTTTGTCTGGTTTTGGGATCAAGGTAATGCTGGCCTCATAAAATGAGTTTGGGGGTTTTCCTTCCATTTCTATTTTTTGGAACAGTTTCAAGAGGATAGGTATTAGTTCTTCTTTAAATGTTTGGTAGAATTCCCCCAGAAGCTGTCTGGCCCTGGACTCTTGTTTGTTGGGAGATTTTTGAGGACTGCTTCAGTTTCCTTACTGGTAATGTATCTGTTCAGGTTGTATTTCTTCCTGGTTCAGTTTTTGTAGTTTGTATCTCTCTAGGGATGCATCCATTTCTTCCAGATTGTCAAAATTGCTGGTGTATAGCTGCTTATAAAATGTTCTTATAATTGTTTGTATGTCTTTGGTGTTGGTTGTGATCTCTCCTGTCTCATTTATGATTTTAGTAATTTGGGTTCTTTCTCTTTTCTTTTTGATAAGTCTGGCCAGGGGTTTATCAATCTTGTTAATTCTTTCAGAGAACCAGCTCCTAGCTTTGTTGATTTGTTCTACTCTTCTCTTGGTTTATATTTCATTGATTTCTGCTCTGATCTTTATTATTTCCCTTCTCCTATTGGGCTTAGGTTTCTTTCTTGTTCTTTCTCCAGCTCCTTTATGTGTAGGGTTAGGTTGTACTTGAGATCTTTCTTGATTCTTGAGAAAGGCTTATATTGCTATATACTTTCCTCTCTGGATCACCCTTGCTATGTCCCAAAGATTTTGAACAATTGTGTTTTTATTTTCATTTGTTTCAACGAATTTTTTAAATTTTTCTTTAATATCCTAGTTGACCCATTCATTCTTTTTTTTTTTTTTTAATTTTATTTATTTATTTGACAGAGAGAGATCACAAGTAGGCAAAGAGGCAGGCAGATTGAGTGGAGGAAGCCAAACAGAGAGCCTGATGTGGGCCTCGGCCCCAGGACCCCAAGATCATGACCTGAGCCAAAGGCAGAGGCCTCAACCCAGGCGCCTGACCCATTCATTCTTCAGTAGGTTACTCTTTACCCTCCATGTATTTGAGTTCGTTACAACTTTCCTTTTGTGGTTAAGTTGTAGTTTCTTTTTTTTTTTTTTAAGATTTTATTTATTTATTTGACAGAGAGAAACACAGCTAGAGAGGAAACACAAGCAGAGGGATTGAGAGAGGGAGAGGCAGGCTTCCTGCCCAGCAGGAAGCCCAATGTGGGGCTTGATCCTCAGACTCCGGGATCATGACCTGAGCCAAAGGCAGTCACCCAACCAACTGAGCCACCCAGGTGCCACAAGTTGTAGTTTCAAAGCATTGTGGTCTGAAAATATGCAGGTAGTGATCCCAATCTTTTGGTACAAGTTGAGACCTGATTTGTGACCCAGGATGTGATTTATTCTGGAGAATGTCCCATGTGCACTAGAGAAGAATGTGTATTCTGTTGCTTTGGGTTGGAATGTTCTGAATATATCTGTGATGTCCATCTGGTCCAGTGTGTCATTTAAAACCTTTATTTCTTTGTTGATTATTTGATTAGATGATCTGTCCGTTTTAGTGAGGGTGCTGTTAAAGTCCCCTACTATTGTTGTACTATTATCAATACATTTCTTTGATTTCATTATTAATTGGTTTATATAATTGGCTGCTCCCATGTTGGGAGCATAGATATTTACAATTGTTAGATCTTCTTGTTGGACAGACACTTTAAGTATGATATAGTGTCATTCCTCATCTTTTACTATAGTCTTTGTCTTAAAATCTAATTTATCTGATGTAAGGATCGCTACCAAACTTTCTTTTGATGTCCATTAGCATAGTAAATTGTTTTCCACTCCCTCACTTTAAATCTGGTGGTGTCTTTGAGTCTAAAATGAGTTTCTTGGAGACAGCATATTGATGGGTCTTTTTTTTTTTTTTTAATCCGTTCTGATACCCTGTGTCTTTTGATTGGGGCATTTAGCCCATTCACATTAAGGGTAACTATTGAAAGATATGAATTTAGTGCCATTGTATTGCCTGTGACTTGACTGTTACTGTAAATCGCCTCTGTTTCTTTCTGGTCTCCATTACTTTTAGGCTCTCTCTTTGCTTAGAGGACCCCTTTCAATAATTCCTGCAGGGCTGGTTTGGTGTTTGCAAATTCTTTTAGTTTTTGTTCGTTCTGGAAGATTTTTTATTTCTCCTTCCTTTTTCAGTGACAGCTTAGCTGGATATAGTATTCTTGGATGCATATTTTTCTCATTTATTGCTCTGGATATATCATGACAGTCCTTTCTGGCCTGCCAGGTCTCTGTGGATAGATCTACTGCCAATCTAATATTTCTGCAATTTTATGTTACAGACCTCTTGTCCCGAGCTGCTTTCAGGATTTTCTCTTTGTTACTGAGAATTGTAAGTTTTACTATTAGATGATGGGGTGTGGACCTATTTTTACTGATTTTGGGAGAGTTCTCTGGCCCTCATGGATTTTGATGCTTGTTCACTTCACCAAATTAGGGAAATTCTCTGCTATAATTTTCTCCAATATGCCTTCTGCCCCTCTCTCTCTTTCCTCTTCTGGGACCCCAATTATTCTAATATTGTTTTATCTTATGGTATCACTATCTCTTGAATTCTCCCTTTGAGAATTAAAAGTAGTTATCTTTCTTTTCCTCAGTTTCTTTATTTTACATCATTTGGTCTTCTAGATCACTAATTCTCTCTTCTGCCTAATTTATCCTAGCAAAAAGAGCCTATGTTTTTTTATAACACCTCATTAATAGCTTTTTTTTTTATTTCAACTTGGTTAGGTCTTAGTTCTTTTATTTTTCCAGAAAGGGATTCTCTAATATCTTCCACATTTTTTGAGCCTTGATAATCATCATTCTGAACTCTAGCTCTGACATATTACTAATGTCCCTATTGATTAGGTCGCTAGCTGTTGGCACTGCCTCTTGTTCTCTTTTGTGAGGTGAGTGTTTCTGCCTTGTTATTTTATCCAGATAAGAATAGATGAATGAGAGAACAGAATTCTAAAAGGGGTAACAATCCCAGAAAAATATATGCTAATCAAATCAGAAAAGACCCAAAACTGGGGGGAAAGAAAGGAAAAAAATAAATCTATATCTCTTAACGATCCCAGAAAAATATGTGCTAATCAAATCAGAAAAGACCCAAAACGGGGGAAAGAAAGGAAAAAAATAAATCTATATCTCTATCTATGTCTGTCTATATCTATCTGTCTCTATCTATCTATATATATATTTGATTAGACTGATGAATAGAACAGAGCCACACACCTTATTTTGGGCATATTTTGGTCTGTTAGAAGAAACTGCCTCCCAAATTTTTAAAGAAAGAAAAACATACATATGTAAATCATAAGGGTATACACAATGAAGGGATGGACTATGACTGTAAAGATGAAAATTTAAAAAGATTCTGAAAAAGCAATTAAGATAAGAAGTTGGTTAAAAAAAGAAAGAAAAAGAGGAAAGAATGTCATGAGGATGGAAACTAGAACAAAGCCATGCACTATATTTAGGATATATTTTTATCTATTAGAAGAAACTGTATACCAAAGTTTTAAAGAAAGAAAATCCTATGTGCATACAAAAAATAGGCTTAAATACAATGAAGAGGTAGACTATGACTAAAACAATGAAATTTTTAAAAGATTTTTAAAAAGGTATTGATAAGATAGTTAAAATGAAAAAGTAAGAAAGAGAAAAAAAATTTTAAATAAAATAAGAAAAAAAATTAACTTTGAAAGACTAAAGAATCATGGAGGAAAAAAGCCATGAATTCTACATGATGCATTCTCCTGAAGTTCAGCAGTTCTTATTAGTGAAGTTGGTCTTGGCTGGATGTTCTTGCAGGTGTTTGGGGGGAGGGGCTGTTGTACTGATTCTCAAATGTCTTTGCCTGAGGCGGAACTGCCCCGCCCTTGCCAGGGGCCAGGCTAAGCAATCTGTGCAGGTTTGCTCTTAGTAGCTTTTGTTCCCTGAACGTTTTCCGTACAGCTTTGGAGGACCGGAAAGAAGATGGCCGCCTCCCAGTTTCCGGCTAGAGCCGCGGAGAGCTCAGGGTCCTGCTCCTCAGTGAGCCCTCAGAGAAAAGCAGTCAATCATGCCTGTATCTCTGGTCTCTGGCTGCATTCTGTGCTCGCCCAGCCTGCGACCCAGCATTTATATCTCTGGTGCTCAGCCTCCAAACCCAGCAGATTCCTGCAATGTGCTCCCGTGCCACTCCTCCCGGTTGAAGAAGGCAGGGGTGTCCCTGGATCTGCCACTTATGAGGTCCCTTCTCGAAGAGCAGTTGTCCGACTGCACCTTGGATCATGGTTTAAGGTAAGCCGGAGCTGAGAGCCCCCTCCTCAGCTCCGTCCCTGCAGCCAGCTTCGTCACTCTGATACCTGGGTCTCTGCCACGCTCAGGCAGCCCAGGTCCTTCTATGACCCCACAGGTCCTGAGATCACACTGTCCCATGAGGGCTCCACCCCTACTTACACCCTGGGGTGACATCCCTCAGTGGAGCAGACTTCTAAAAGTTCCGATTTTGTGCTCCACTGTTCTACTGCTGCCCAGGAGATGGTCCCTCCCTCCATGGTATGTCTTCCCAAATGTCGCCTCCGAGTCACTTCTCTGCACCTCCTACTTTCCAGAAAGTGGTCACTTTTCTGTTCCTAGAATTTCCACTCTTCTTCTCTTTGATCTCCTATTGAGTCAGTAGGTGTTTTGACAGTTTTGATTACCATCCAGCTGAACTCCTAGGACCCGATGATACTTAGGTCTCCTACTCTTCTGCCATCTTGCTCCTCTCCCTGTGCAAATGATTTTTAATTAAGTGCACTGAAGAGAAAGTGGAAATAGAAAGAGAATGGTAGCCCAGCATGAAAATGATTTTAGATGGAATCCTACTCTTCACCTACTCTATAGGAGACTCTGGGGCATAAATCACATAATAGGTTTTGTCATATCTTGGGGCATGGGAGCTGGGATTCTATGTTCTTTCACCAGTGCCCTTCATGGAAAGCTGCTGTAGTAATCCCAGCATTATCTCTTGTAAACTCCACAAAATCTGGAGGATAAGCCTGTGAAGGATACTAGGGACCTGGGAGGAGGAGTGTGGGATTAATCCTCTACAGAAGTGAAGTCAGGATGCAGTAGATAAATAAAGCCACAGTAAAAAGATGAGGGCTCAGTTCAGATGAGATTTAAATGATGATGATCATCATCATCAGAATTAAGGGGAACAAACTGAAGAGAATTTTGAAGGATATGAGAATGAAATACTAGATTTGAGAATTTTTTGAAGTAAAGCTTAGACTGTAGCTGTGATGGCTATGGCCATAGATATCATCACAAATAATTATTAGGTAAAAAAAGAAAGTGTGACTATTAGACATAGCATCCAAGTTTGTGACTGGAGGCAGACTCAGGAAGAACACACTGAAACACAGATAACACTGTCTTCAGTTAATGAGAAATAGTGATAAGACTCTTAGTAGATTGCAGTTAAACTAATGAGTCGAAATTTACCAAAGCAGGTAGAAAATGCCTCAAAGGATCAGTACTAAGTATATTGTATTTGTTTTTTCACAGAGAAAGTGTAAAGAAGGAAAGAGTTAAGATATTGGTCAAACTGACCTACATGTCTTCTCAAGTTCAACATTTCTCTATCCCCTTCTATCATCTTCCAATAATCTCATCTTTCAGCTAGTCCTTCATCCATTCCTTTTATTCATTCCTTCATAAAGCTATTATATTGGAAATAAACCTTTCCTCCTGAAATTGATTTGTTGACATTTCACTAATTATGTGCAAAATAATTCTAAACCAAAGCATGTTCCAGAGTTCTCTTGAGAGGTTATGTCAATTTAAAGAAGGAAGATAAAATTTCTTTATCTTATGAAGACATATTTCACTTTTAAGAACTGTTTTCAGTTACTCCAGGATAATTTGGTTCTTTTGAGAAGTGATAGTACTTAACAGATATGTTGAAATAACAAGGTCTTTGACTCTAAGTAGTTGGCAATTTAATTTATGGGGTTGATGTTTTAAGCCTTTTTAATCCTGAGACTTTAGCTATGTTTGGGATAACTTTTTTTTTTTAACTTTTTCTATTGAGATTTCCCATGTATATCACTAATATGCCATTTCTTATTATAATCGTGCTTCACAAACTTAAGGGTTATGATATGATTGATATGATTTGATCTTAAACTACTAAAACATTATTTTGTGTCACTCTACCATTTTTAGCTACATGTATTCAAAAAGGAAAAGAAGCAAATAGAAGGAAATTGTAAAACACACATACAACATGGAGGTTTCAGTTTAAAAATGGGCCAGATTACTACTGGTGCTTTGATGACATTTTAAAAATGTCTTAGGAAGGTAAAAAACAACCAGCTAATGTTCTTTGAGCTAATCAAATTGGGACTGAGAAAGTCAACTAATGCACAGTGATAAAAGTCATATGAGACATACTTAAAAATAGAGACTCTTCACATTTTAGTATTAAAACTAATGTTCATTTGTTATTAATGTTTAAGTCACATGTCACTAATTTGTAAAGTAAACCCATCCTATGGGATATCGATGATTTTATTTTGTGGTTGTTCACTGATTGTAGATGGACCAAAATCCATTCAGTATAAATGAAGATTCCTTTTCAAAAGGCAAACGCCCAGTGCATTATACTCCGTTTGCAATCAAGGCATTGTAAAGTTTATACTTACCTGCTAAAATATGTATATAGAAGATTCCACGAGAATCTCAATGGCCATCAAGAATTTCCAGGTTTCCTTCATAATTTACCTAAATAAATAATATACACCTTACGCATATTGAAAACAAAGCATTCTTAAGCAGGCTTTAACAGTGACGTATTGACTCTAGCTTGAGAAAAATCTGAAAAAAATATTTCAGTTGTTCATCTCATTTATTAATCTCTACCTTAAGTCTCTGCCAAGTGATGATCTAGAAATTTTTTGATCCTTGATGTCATGGGAATTTCACCTACTTATATAGAGGAATATTATGCTTAAATATTATAAAGTTATTTCTTCAGAAAATCTGGTACAATGGCAGAGACTCCATTACCCACTGAAATATTATAAAACATAAGAATAGGAATTGTCCACATTTGGTACATTAAGTTTATATTACAACTATAACAAAATGCATTAAGGGCTTGTGCAAATCACAGCATAGTGTTAAGTCACCTGATCACTACATCCTGAGCCAAATTTATGATGCAGTCTATGAATAAGCAACAAGCCTCGCTTAACGGCTCCTATCGCTGCAAATGGGGGAAAATATGCATTGTTTCTGAAATATGGGTGACTAGGGAAGAAGAAAACACTAGAACAAAGTTATTTTTCCCCTATTTTTCAGATGCAAGCATAGAATAACCCGAATGTCCTTTGACAAAGAAAATTAGATTAGCATTAAGACAGAAAGGAGTATTTACTCCAGAAAAGAAAATGTAGCCTTCATTTTCACATCTTTCTTCTTCCCTATGGTGAAGCTCATAGAAACTAAAAATTTATGAATTTCATATTCATGCTCTGACCTGAATTGGAAGTTCAGCCCCAAGGTCAATTAATTATGTTTGGATTGATGGACTTGAGGTGAGTTTTAAGAACTTGGCAGCCTCCATATATGCAACAGGCTGAACTAAGAGGAACACCACCTACCCACCCGGATTAAATTCCAGTTATCCTTTGATTGAATAATGTCTGTCATATCTTCTCTCTGCAGACACGCTGGTTGGTTTACCATCCTAAGTAACCAGAGTGATCCTCTAAAAACATATTAAATTATATGAATCTTCTGCTTAGAACTCTCCAATGCCATGCCACTCCCAACCAAAGCCAAAATCTTTCATAGTCTATATTCCTTCAAAATGTGACTTTCCATTCCCACCTGTTACTTCCCTGTTACTTTCCTCACAACTTCTTTCCTTGTTGTCCTTTCTCAAACAAGACAGGCGGATCAGGAACTTCATACCTATTCTTGTCTTTGCCTATAAGCATCAAATAGTGCTCTCTCCTTCAACTCAAATTACTCGTTCTTATTGAGACTTTCTCAGATCCTATGTTTAATATATACACACAACGCATTTCCTTGCACTCCCTACTCCATTATCACTTTTTTTTCCATAACACTTAATACCTTTTACTATGTCATCAAATTTACCAAAAAGGTAGATTTTTTTTGTCCATAGTTGTACGAATAACACTTAAAACAATATCTGGAATATGATACTTCCTTAATAAATGTTCCTCGTTGAGTAAAGGTGGTTATTCTGGGGTAATATTTTCATATAATTATTAACTATGGACTGTTTGAGTGATTTTCCCATATAATACAGATATTAAATCTTAAGACTAGGATTTAGAAACCAATTCCTGTAAAGCCTGCATTTTTCTAGAAGTAACATATGTACCAGATAAAGCTCAGAGAATTTACAAATACTGTTTATTTAGTCTCTATATGAAGCAAAAGATGAAGTCACTCTTATTATTCACATTAAAAATAAGGAAACCAACCACTGGATGTTAAGTAATGTAATAAATATCATACAGCTAATATGTAACCTATGTTGAAGCAACATTCTGCTAGATATTGCCATGACTTGTTTTTCTGACTATGGTTTTATATTTTCTTACATTCTGTAGTAAATGTGCATTACTTTCCTAACTTTTGTTTTAAAATCCCTCAAGAATGTAAATAAATTTGGACCAACTCTTAACCCCATTCTTTTTTTAAAGATTCATTGATTGATTGATTGATTGATTGATTTTAGAGAGAGAGCATGAGAGGGAAGATCAGGGAGAGGGAGAGAGAAGTTTAAACAGGTCCATGCTGAGTGCAGACCTAGACATGGGGCTGTATCTCACGATCTGAGCCAAACCAAGAATCAAATGTGAAACCAGCTGTACCACCCAATCTCTCCCTTTTCCCCATTCTAACCATGGATTTTTTAATTTCTCTGATGAATTTGTTGAAAATCTAACAGTGCTAGGCCTTATCTCAGTGTGCACACATTATTATGTTCTCCAAGTTTGTATCTAAAATAGATCATTGTTGCTGTTGTTGTTGTAATACCTATCCACATTTAGAAGATAGTTGTGTAGAAGCTGAAGGTGGGAGCATATGCTAAGATCCAACTTAAGCCCTAAAAAAATTTCAATTCTTGCCTGGATAATGAAATATGGAACAGTGTGTACTATGCGTCTTTAATCAAATATGGATTAAATTAATCATGATATTGCAGTAACTGACAATGTATAGGTAAAAGCTATTTAAATCTTCATCAATAAATATCTCAAAGTAGAATATATTATGTAGGAGATTTCTGTATTATTTCAGCTTAAATAGGGAAAACCTTTTTTTTTTCTTAATTTGGATATTATGGAAAAAAATAAAGGAATGCTGATAGCTCTGACAGTTTGAAATGAAATACAGCCAATAACATAAAATAAGCAATGGTATCTATCGATAACAAATAAAATCATTATCCTATATGAATATCTCTTACAAATACATAGGGGAAAAGAGAGAGAGAGAGAGGGAAGCAAACCATAAGAGACTCTTAACTATAGAAAACAAACTGGGGCACCTGGGTGGCTCAGTGGGTTAAAGCCTCTGCCTTCAGCTCAGGTCATGATCTCAGGGTCCTGGGATCAAGGCCTGCATCAGGCTCTCTGCTCGGTGGGGAGCCTGCTTCCTCCTCTCTCTCTGCCTGCCTCTCTGCCTACTTGTGATCTCTCTCTCTCTGTCAAATAAATAAATAAGTCTTTAAAAAAGTCTTAAAAAAATAAGAGTGAAATCTGCTTTAAAAAAAAAAAAGAAAACAAACTGAAGGTTGATGGAGGTGGGTAGGGGCTAGATGAGTGATGGGGATTAAAGGCACTTGTTTTGATGAGCACTGGGTGTCCTACGTAGGTGACAAATCACTAAATTCTACCTGCAAAAAAAATTTTACCAAATATGTTAGCTGACTAGCCTTTAAATAAAAATGAAATAAGAAAATACCAGTAACATATTAGTATTAAGCAACAAATAAGCAGGAAAAATGTACCATCTCAATATTAAGATACGGCATGCAAATTAAATCATTAGGGAAGAGCCATATTTTATCGTTTGCCGATCTTATATTGTTCCAAATTACAGTAGAACTGAAACTGCCAGGCCAAAGATAATTGTAAAACCACTAAAAGTGCAATTTCCAAATATATATTAAAAATGCCAAAATGTTGATCTGCTTTGTTCCAAAAGCAGTTTTTCCTGGGCACATGATCACACAAACAGAGCCTAAAATTTCCAGTCTTCTTTTCAAATGAGATCTGCTGTAGATTCTTTCTTAGACTTTGAACAGAATGATATGTACATATTCCATGTCACTTGCCTGAAAAAGAATTATTCATTATGACTTATTTTCCTTTCCCCTCAGTGGAAGTGAGGAGCTGTGCTAGCTTTGAAACTCAGGTCCTGGTCATGCAGCCTGGGTGTGTGAATGATCTTGTGGACCTAAAGAGGTCACTCTGGAAGTGTTATTTTCTTGGTCAGGCTTTTGTTTCAGATATCCTTACGGTTACTGGTAGTAAAAGACAAAGATAAATGAAGAGAAGATAAAGATAGGAAAAAATAAAAATCGTAAACTAAATAAAGTCAGAAAGTCTAAGGAAATCACTAGAAAAAATATGAAATAATTTTTCCATTTCCCAAGGAAAATGTTTAAAAGAAAAATATGACTATTAAAAGCCACATGAATAGACCACCTGGATCTCAAACCCACATTACCAAAAAATGTTTTGCAAAACTTGAAAGCTCAAAAGGGCAAATATTGAAGTTACCCATTTTAAATATGACTGCAAGGGAAATTCCACAGTGAAAAAATCAACAAGTACAGAAATACTGGGATATAGAAAAAAAGAACCGTTACATCCGAAGAGAAAAACCAGAGGTGTTAAAAAGGTGTAACCAAAGAACTTTGTTGTACAGACAGGGATTTCACTGGCTCCTACTACCCTTTCCTGTTAATAAATGGAAAATACTGTTGCGGTTTTCTTTTTTCCTACTCACCAATTTTACTCACTGTGTGTGTATGATGAGCAGATATCTTGTCTTTTCATTAAACAATAACCCAAGTCACGGGGACTCAGTCTGAACTTTATGGAGTCGCTGGACTTGTTTATTAATCAGAGACACTGGAATCTAAGCTGTATGAACTTAATGGATGCAACAATGGGTTATTGCCATTGGGGAGGGTGTGAATATGTTCTATGTGAAAGAAGAAGAGTGCATATAGATAATTTGATGAAAGAGTTATTGAGTATAGCAAGAATTATTGAGCACCCTTCAAAATTAGTTTATTCCTTCATCTATCATGATAGGTTTAGTTCACGCTATGACAGGAAATAGAGACAAGATTACTCAGTCTCTTACACAACTAATTGTAACCCTGTTACTAAATTTTATGAATGGAATGCCAATAGAAACCTGTTTAGATGGAATTTTGTGCCATCCACTTGTTTTCCTTCATCCCCAATTCTTCATTTATGGAACAGAGCCAGCTCCAATCATGCAGAAAAATGCAAAACCATAGGGGATGGCTGAGCAACAGGATAAGAAGAATTTGGTTTGGCAAATGGCCATGTGAAGCAGAAATCCTTGACTGCCCTGTAATACCTATATACCTTTGAAACTATTACATGAGAGTTTCTTTTCTATTTTGCTGTAGCTACTCTAAGGCAGATTTTGTCATTAGAGCAGCTTTACATATACACTAAATTATAGTGATGTTATAAAATAGTGGTAGGATAATGGTTGAGTAGGATAATCTACAGGTCCAAGTTGTAAGAGCCGATACTAAAATGATAGCTATTAAAATTAATAACACGCTAAATGTTAGGTTATGAACATAATTATAAAAGTACACACACTGAATATATTAAAAAGGCTATATAGTTGTAAGATAAACACTGTAAAATATATATCCAAGGTATAGTATAGAACTACATTTCAGGGTTGATATAATTGGATTCTTTTCACATTATTTTGCTTTTCAAATGGAAGAAACAATATTTGTATTTGCTTGCTGTTAGAGTCCTTTATTGTACTGAACACAAGTACACTTGCCTTTTGTATTCACATTCTGTTTTGTTGGCTAGTCATTGTCTAGTCATCCCAGACTACTGTAATCCTTTAAGTCTACGTAGAAGAACTTGATTATTTGTTGGGTGTGTGTGTGTGTGTGTGTGTGTGTGTGTGTGTGTGTGTACACATGCATATATGTGATCCCTTCTTATTAAAAATCAAGTATCATTGACCCTCTTGTTCTTCAAACTAAATCAAAGTTGATTTTATTTTTTTTAAATACTAGGCAAGAGCTCAAAACCTCAATTTCCTTTCAGATAAAAGTTTAGAAAGGATGGCTCCTACATCTAGGATTTTGAGGCAGAAAAGTATAGAACTTTTAAAAACATAAATCCTTTTCAAGAAAATGGATCTAAGACATTGTTTTGTTACTATGTTATATAGTATACCTGTATAAAAAGATTTTAAATAATTTTAAACATAATAAAATATGTTCTCCATTACTTTATCACACAAAGGACATATTATTATATGCATAGTTGTCAGATCACAAGTTGAGAGAAACATAAAGTCTACATAAAATCTATACAATTTCAGGTAATTTTTCTAGAATTATCGTTCAGGAGGGAAAATGCGTCAGTTAATCAACCAAGGTATATGTTTCTAAAATTTATATTTCTAAAGCTTGTGCTGGGAGAAAATATGTTTCCAGATATATTTGTTCTAGGCTTAATTTTTTGGAAGAAATAGGAAATTTATGTATTTTTATTTTTATTTATTTTTTTGAGAGAGAGAGAGAGAGAGACAGCATGAGCGGAGAGATGGTGGGACAGTAGGAGAGGGAGAGGAAGCATCTTAAGAAGGCTCCATGCTCAGCACAGAGCCCAATGTGGGGCTCAGTCTCAGGACCATGAGAGCATGACCTGGGCCAAAATCAAGAGTTGGACACTTAACTTACTGAGCCACCCAGGTGCCCCAGAAATTTATATTATATTTTATTCTTTAATATTTCCTATGATAAGATACATTTTATGTAATAATAAGCTGACTTCACCTCTTGGTTTCTAAGTTGTCCTCCGATCCTGGATGAGACCCATGTCTTCCTGAATATTAGGGAGAGAATATTTCATTCTGTATTTTGTAATTGAGAAGAACAATTTTTCTCAGTTTGATTCTTGAGCTGTCACCTAAAAGATATACACAAAATATGATTTAAAAAACCCTAAATTTATCATCTTCATTGGAATTACACCAATTTATAATTATATCAAAACTTCTGCATGCAGACTCTATAGTCATATCCAAACCAAACACATATCTATCTGTTGCTTCACTCCAATTAGGAAAATGGGTAACCACCATTCATCTAAGGTAGTCTATGCATGGGATGGTAAAATATTACTCCATTCTCACTGCTCATCCTAAATTCAATTCCAGGGGTCTCTGTATAATAGCATTAGCATCTGAAGTTGAATTGAGGGATTTATCTAAAATTACCATTATAATGACCTTAAAGCAATGGCCACTAAGCTGAAGGAGAAAGATGAACTGAGAACAGTCTAGTAGGTGAAACACAAGAGTTCTCAAGCTTAAAATATTTTCTATATTAAGTCTTTGTATATGTCCACATAAACATGAAACTCAACAGACAAAAATAGATTGGAAGGCTACTAAGCTTGTGAGATTATCTTTGAAAGAAAATTCTTAGTTTGGTCTCTCAATGTATTTGAACAATTTCTGGGACCCCATAAGTGCATAAGGAAGAAATGGCCCCTAATAAGGGTTTATCTCCTAACACTAACTTGTTATGTGGTTAGGGAGAATTTTGAAAAGGCAGAAATTCCAAAAATGCAAATCCAGCAATAAAGATTGACAAGAGATTTTTCACCAGAGAGCAGAATCAAAGTCTTACACATAGACAAACAGCCACGGTGTCAGCAGGAAAGGTATCCCTCACTGTTCCTAGCTCTGCATATTTCATAGTTCTTGACCTGAGAAGGCTGTTTGTGTTCTGTTCTTTCCTCTCAGAATGGAAAATATTTTATTTCACTGATTCCTTATCCTTACTTGTACATCATATATTGTCATCTTGTGGCATACAGCTTCACTAGACGTGATGGACAGGGCTGTAAATTCTACTGGACATACTCAATTCTAAGTGGATTTACTTGATAAAGTTTTTAGCTGAATCACTCCAGGGAGGGATTCCATATATAGGAGAAGAGGTACCCAAAGGGACAATGAGCATTAGATAATTCTAGCAGTCCTTTGCAATAGAATTTCCAATTTTTATAAATATATATGATCTCCCTAATCACAAATTACATTACTTAGATCACATTGCAGTTAAGTGTGGAAATGTGACTAAGTTTTAGCCAATAAGCTGTAAACAGAATTGTGTGGAAATTCTTTCTAGAGGAGGAAGAAGTGCCTTTTATCCTTAGACATCTTCCTATCTGAATTGTAGATGTAAGTGCTAGAGATTGAGCACTATTCTTGAACCATAATGTTACAAGTCTAGAAATGGAAAAGAGTAAGATATAATTATATAAATATAAATTATAATTTTTATAAATGTAAGTTAAAAATATAAAATACACATTTTATAAATATAAATTTATAATTTATAAATGTAAAATATATAAATATATTTTATAAATATAAATTATGTATTTATGGAAATGAAGTTTTAGTAAAATTTTCCAAACAATATAAAGCCACTATGTGGCTGATTTGAGATTTATATAAAACTAATCAAATTTCTGGGCACCTAGGTGGCTCAGTGGTTAAGCCTCTACCTTCAGCTCAGGTCATGATCTTGGAGTTCCCGAATCCAGCCTCACATCAGGCTCCCTGCTCGGCAGGAAGCCTCTTCTCGCTCTCTCACTCCCGCTGCTTGTGTTCCCTCTCTGGCTGTGTCTCTCTCTGTCAAATAAATAAAATATTAAAAAAAAAAAAAACAACTAATCAAACTTCAAAGTTTGTTTCTTGGGGCGCCTGGGTGGCTCAGTTGTTAAACGTCTGCCTTTGGCTCAGGTCATGGTTCTGGAGTCCTTGGATTGAGCCCCACATCAGGCTCCTGCTTAGCGGGAAGCCTGCTTCTTCCTCTCTCACTCCCCCTGCTTGTGTTCCCTCTCTAGCTGTGTTTCTCTCTGTCAAATAAATGAAATTTTCGAGGGCGCCTGGGTGGCTCAGTTGGTTAAGTGACTGCCTTCGGCTCAGGTCATGATCCCGGAGACCTGGGATTGAGTCCCACATCAGGCTCCCTGCTCGGCGCGGCGGGAAGCCTGCTTCTCCCTCTCTCGCTCCCCCTGCTATGTTCCCTCTCTGGCTGTGTTTCTCTCTGTCAAATAAATAAAATCTTAAAAAAATTTTTTTTAAAAAGTTAATAAATAAAAATAAAAAAAATACAAAAAAGAGTGACCAGCATGAAAGTGGGGATCATGGTTGCCTTTGTGGGAAGGGGGGATTCATGATGAGGACAGCTACATGTAAGAATGGCTGTCACTGTTCTGTTCCTTAATCTGGATGGCTGGAGCAGAAAGGGGTCATTGAAAGAGTGTTTTTCGTTTGGTAATTAATTAAACCATACATTTATTTGTGTAGCTTTCTGAATATATGTTTCATTTTAAAGTAAATAGTTAAAAATATTAATACAAGGCCCCAAGCTCATTGGAGAACTCTTTTCCTCTTCCCACCCCAGAAGCCGCATCCTATTTAGAAAAACTTGAAGGGCAATGTGACAATCATATTTAATAGTGCATCCTACAGTTTCTCGTGTTTTATAGTTGTTGGTTCTTCTTGATGCTTCAGTGCAGTTTAGTTTTATTTTTATGGTTTTTATTTTATTTTTTCCACACCAAAGCAATTCTTTTTCAGTATAGCGTTATCTGTTCTATCAAAACCCACCAGGGCAGTTAGGGTAAGCTAGGAAATGACTACCACACAGCATAGAGTCTTGAAGTACATTGGCAAGGTGTATGAAGAAAACGAATCCCTTCCCAAGGTATTTTGTGCTTCACAGTGGTGTTAATGAATACTCAAGATAAAGTAATTTAAATTCATTGACACAATTATACAATCTATTTTCTTCCCATTGCTAGATTATTCTGATGAGTTATTAAATTAAGGGTAAATGTGATTGACAGTAATACAAAACCTTGCTTAGATATGAGTTAATTTAAGTAACCTGAAATATTTCAAATATAAAAGCTATAAAGCCAGCTAGAATTATTTGTGTTAGTTCAAATTTGTACACTTATTTGGTGCTTATAGTAAGAGATAGTGAATTGAAGAAAGCCAAAATTATTTTTAATCCATTCTGTATTAATTTTTAAATCTATCTTTTTTATTTGTAAAAATACTTAGAGAAATATTTCTGTATGTACTTTTCATGAGCGCATACAAATTACTTCTGACCTACTTTTAGATCAAAACTTCTCCCTTTAAAAAAGATCACGAGTTTCTGAGCTATAAATTTAAACACAGGAAAATAGAATTATCCCTTCTCTTGATGTCCGTTTTATGTGTCTACAAATCAAACTACTGTATTTTAGAAAGTGTTATTATCTCAAAACCTCAAAAAATTTAAATGTGTGAGTCATTTTTAACTGTGAATTGAGTAGTACAGTTGCATGTCTTTGCATGCACAATACCCTGCTAATAAAGTGTACGACTACACTTGAGTCAGAGAGGGATTTCAACGGCCCCAGGCAGGAACTAAAACAGATTAATGCATTCAAACTAATGGTAGAGAAGACTCCTGTGACCACCAGGGCAGTTGATGTACATGAAAACATTTAAAATTTCATTCCCTGTTAGTTTAATCTAGCTACATTAAAAAAGATGTGGCAGGAAAGCAGCTTAAAATAAAAAGGTTCATTTGTCTCCCTCTGGACCAGAAAGTTACAGCTGCCCAGTTTTACATCTTATCTAAAGGAACGTGAGTGGGAAAAAAAAATGATGTATGACAGATCAAGCTCAAAGAAAGTTAGGAATTTATCTAAAATTGAATTGTTCCAGACTGACTCATATGGTGATACAGACTCATGCTTTGCCTTTCCTTAAAGGCCTTTTGGAATTTAGCTCTAAAATAATGTAACCACATAGGATGTTAAGTGTTGATTAGATCATAATGAGTAATTCTTTCACTGTATTCTTTGGGGAATTAATAGCAGATGATAGAATGATGAATAAATTTGCGTATTTTTTCTGAGTCTCAAATTATTCCTTGTATGAATCTGGAGCTGAAGCTGTGAAGATTAGAAATGAATGTTCTAGCCTTTTGGTCCTGTTGCCAGGGTCTTGTTCTGGATTAACATTTCACATTTGCCTTTTAAGAATTAGAGCATTGTGACATCCAGAAATACTTCACCTCACAAAACTTCATTTTCATAATTTCAATCTTTCCTGAACCTCCTTTTTAGCCTTCATCTTGCCTGCTATATCCCTCTCTTTTAAAAAAAAAATATTTTATTTATTTGACAGAGAGAAACACAACCAGAGAGGGAACACAAGCAAGGGGAGTGAGAAAGGGAGAAGCAGGCTTCCCGCCGAGCAGGGAGCCCAATGTGGGACTCGATCCCAGGTCTCTGGGATCATGACCTGAGCCAAAGGCAGTTGCCCAACCAACTGAGCCACCCAGGCGCCACCTATATCCCTCTCGTTTAAAACCTATCTACTTTTTTCAAAAACTTCGTATTTACCCTGTATTTTCTGGTTTCATATTTGTCTCTGTATAGCTATGCTTTGGGTCAGTATTTAGTGACATCCATTTGGAACTCATCCCTCTTCCTCCCTTCTCAATTTTATCTTTCAAGTGACAGAAACAAATATATTTGAAATTATGTCATTTGGCTTTCCAGGAGCAGATCATGAAATATGAAAATAAAGAAAATACATATGAATATACATCAATGATTAAAAACACCCTTATATTTTTTAAGATTTTATTTATTTGAGACAGAGATGGACAGAGATAGTCAGAAAGCATGAACAGGCACGAGAGGAAGCAGCAGGCTCCTTGCTGAACAAGGAGTCTGACGTGGGGCTCCATCCTAGGAACCTAGGATCATGACCTGAGCCTAAGGCTGACATGTAACCAACTGAGCCTTCTAGATGCCCCTAAAAACAATCTTAAAGCAAGTGAAAGTACATGTGTGTGTTCAGAGGGTTAGGAAGTGGTTTTACTACCACAAACTACATGACCAGTTAATTGGATCATGAGACATCATTAAAGTCCTTCTAAAACTAAATAATTCAATATAGGCCTTACTCAACCCCTTGAATATTTCTTTCTCCTTTTTCCTTTTTTGTCTCTGACACCAACAGTATTGAAATTCTATCTAACATTTTTACAGATGCCTCAGAGATACCTGAAAACAGTTGAAGAAGAAAGAAGAAAGAAGAAAGAAGAAAGAAGAAAGAAGAAAGAAGAAGAAGAAGAAGAAGAAGAAGAAGAAGAAGAAGAAGAAGAAGAAGAAGAAGAAGAAGAAAGACAGGAAGGATGAAGCTATAGGTATAAAATATATAAGTAATTCAAATGATAAAATAATATTAGCCAAATTTTAGGTATACATTTGACCTTACTAATACTTTTGGAAAATTAGTTTTAAAATTTATCTCCCTAAAGTAGAAGTGAGTTTACCATTGTAAAGAAATTACAGGGATGCCTGGGTGGTTGAGTCATTAAGTGTCTGCCTTAGGCTTAGGTCATGATCCCAGGGTCCTGGGATCAAGCACCCTATCCAGCTCCCTGTTTGGCAGGAAGCCTGCTTCTCCCTCTCACACTCCCCTTCTTGTGGGTTCCTTCTCTTGCTGTTTCTTTCTCTGTCAAATAAATAAACAAAATTAAAAAAAAATTACAGAAAGTTACAAGAATAACTAATGTATTTTCTGTACACTTCCTACAAAAAGTAAAAATATTTTTTGCTACTCTAACATACATTTTCCAAATATCTAAGAATTCCATAATACTACATAAATTCTTAATTTAGAGAAAGTTGATACATATTTTAAAAATTCTTATATCCAATACTAAAAGCTCCCAAAAACATTCAAGGGAAAAAATATGTCAATAATACTAATTTAAAGATTTGCAAATATATTAAATGTATTCATGAATAGAATTTAGGTCAAAATAGCAAGAAGGCATGACCTCATCTGAGGAAAATGAATGTGTGTGTCTGTGTATGTCAAGCTAAAACAAGTTCATGTTATCCCATTCCTAACATCATCATCCCTCACCCCAGCTGAGCAGACCTGAAAAAAGAAGTTATGGAAATAAAGATGAGAGAAAGTTAAAGATTCTCTTTCATTTGACCAAAGTCCCACCAGCAGAAGGCTCATCCTATTATGGCCACATATATATAGTATTATATAGGGTAATAATAGAGTACTGAGGCTTCCATAAACTCAAAGCCATACAAATACTTAAAGTTCTAATAAATTGCTATTCAATTAAAAAATAATAATTTATCTTCTGTTTTTTGAGAGTTACAGAAGGGAGGGGGGAATACAGTAACTAGGTGATGGGCATTAAGGAGGGCAATTTTGGTGAGCCCTGGGCGTTATATGCAACTAATGAATTGTTGCACACTACATCAAAAACTAATGATGTACTTACTATATGCTGGCTAACTGAACGTAATAAAAAAATAACAATAATTTACCATCATGTGAAGTATTATAATGCAGACTCATGCTAGCATCTAAAATAAATCATCTCATTCCTGTTGACTATATAACTTAATATATCAGAAGCATAATTTGTTCTTTATAAGAATGAGTGATTATAAAGGAATCACCATAGGTCAGTTCATAGCATTCTGCTCTGCTGCTTAAACAAAGGAATTTCCAAAGGTGAAATAGAACAGAGAGGAGAAGGATAAGAACAAAAAAGGAGATATATTGAAAAATAGAAACTGAAGATAGTGGAATCTGAGAATTTTAGGAAAATTACAAAATATACTAAGAAATATATATGACCAAATACGTTTTATATCTGCTTTAAAAGAAAATCAGTCTTTTTCTTCCTTTAGAACTTGTTTTTCCTGTATTACTTAAAAACGGCTCCTCAGTCTTGAAGAATCTTCTCATACTTTTATTTTTATATTTAGAACATTAATTTGACTGGAGATCATTCTATATGGGTGATAAAATAAGCTTTGATTTTACCAAATGGAAGGCTTATGAAAACATTATTAATTTTAAAAACAATCTTAACCACAGTATTGAAGTATTTCTTTAACATATATTATGTTACCCATACTCATTATTTTCTCAAATAAACTTAAAAATATTTTTATTAAATATCCTCTAAAATATAATTTTATTGACTTTGAATTAGGTATTTATAATCAGTTTAGCATAGTGTGAAAATAAAATTGAATATTCCCATTTTAGAACACTATAAGCATATCCATTCTTTAACTTTGGAAATTCTCAAAAACACTACTATTAATAAAATAACAACTTTTGATTGTCAAAAAATTAGCAAGGCATGCCAACTTGCTTGGAACAAACATTAGACAATAGTTGTCAAATATATGTAATGTTTGAATAGCAGTTAATTTTACCAAATTTTATGTGTTATTATGGAAATGCTGGACTTTCAAAACGAATACTTGAAATTTTAGGCACAAGTAGAAAGCCAAATCCCATTTCAAATGTGACTATCAATAGATGTCTACAATTCTTTTCATTAGATATTTCAAAACTTAGGTGATTTATTTTTTTGGACAATGAGTTTGAATGAATTAAATCATGGTCAATGTTATCAAATAATGTATTCACCTGAACATTTTGTGGTCACTTATCACTATATCCATTATTCTTTAGTCTGTTCCATATCCAAACTTGAATTAAAAGTATAAGGAGTCAAATGTACTTAGATAATATTAAATGGTAGAAAGATAGCAAATGTGAAAAAGAATTTAAAAAGTAGAATTAATATAGAACCCAGAACTCTAGTATTTGACATTTAAGCGTTTTTCTCAAGACTTCATCATGAACAATTTATAGCCTTAACTACAAATGAAATGTCATAGATAATTGGTCATGTACCTTTGACATTTCATCTCAGGTTTGGTTAATCAATTTTGTGATTTATAATGTTTGAAGCTAATATACAGAACTGAAATCTCAGGACTAGCTATTTTATGGAAAGTGTATATTTTGCTCATTTCTTTAAATATAACAAACTATGAGTAGAGAAGCAGAATACAAGTTAAAACAGGGATACTTGCTATACAAAGATGCAAAAGGAAAAAATTAATAATTTTAATAATTAATTTCCTTTTTAAGCTAAATAGACTTAATGTGCCATATTGTGCTTCTGAGGTTTATGGAGAAAACTTCATTCATTTCTGAAGAACTTTCACTGCATAAAATATATATAACATTAACTGCTGTTTATATTTAAGGTCTATGTTATAGTGGGATAGTACCGCCTTACCTAAAATTTTTAAATACATAACTCTCTTTTATGACTGCTCATAAATAAGCTAAATAAATCTGGGTTGTGAAGAAAGCGAAAATATTAATAGCATACCAAGATATCTCCTACAGTCAAGGCAGGAAGGGATGGATAAACTTTGGAAAAACTGTAATCAAGGAGTCGATTACTATCCAAACTCGCTTTTTTCCAATTCAACTTCTTTCTCAGCACTTGCCTTATTCTTCTTTCATTCAGTCAGCCAGATTTATTTGTTTCTAAGCCGCACATCAGAATATGGCAGTCAGGAATGCCCATGTTTATATTTCATTTTTTAAAAGTGGCAAACACACTAAGTTGGAATCTTACTAGAATCCAGATTAGGAAAAATTTCTGATTGGTTCAATTTGAAGAGTATCTATGCATGAGTCAATTAAGTATGACCCGTGGGCTCTGCACAAGATATTGGGGAGTGAATGGGGGGGTTACGTTTCACAGGCCTCAATCCCAATAAAGATGGAGATGAGTCCCTGAAAATGGGATAGAGGATGCATGAGCGTACAATATATCTGTATATATTTCTTCTTTGTCTAGGAATAAACTTTCCTATGATTCAAGATCGTCTCATACATGAAACTAAAGGCAAATTATAAAGGTGAATATATTTAAGGAAAGAAAACTAAAACCTCTTGAATATGCCTACATTTTTCTGGTAATTGAGCTTCTCTCTATTTAAGAAACAACTTTTAAACTTACAGAGATTGACTGGAAATCAATATCTTAGAGACCTGCTAAGTGAAATGGGGGAAACTAAAATCCCAAAAAGGTTAAAAGTAGAATTTGTTGACCTTAAATAGGAAATAAACTTGCAGTTTCTAACCCCCTAAACTTATTCAGTTACATATTAATATTTTACATTGTTTATGACTGTAAAACCCACCCTCTCGATCTTGTTCCATAATTCATCAGTCTTGTTAGCTTTTTGATAGTTTTTGATAGATTTATAAAAATATATATATCAGGTTTTCTCAGAGAGTATGAGAGAGTGGGAGGGAGGAAGGGCAACCAAGAGAGCTGAATTACAAAGTCCACCATCATTGAACTCTTACTTGTGGGTTGGTTTTAGTACTCATGGTGGTTACATACACTAACTCAACTTTTCATACATAAAATGACCCACAAAACATTTAACTACTTGAACCTTCTAAATGTAAGTAAGTAAGATACCACACATCTCTATTAGGATGGCTGAAAAGGAAAGGACAAAGGGAAAAAAAAAGAAAGAAAAGGAAAGGACAAGTGGTATTGTCAGAGAAATAGGTCTCTTCAGTGTTCACCCACTTGAGTGTTCTCACTTTTTAATCTCTGGAGTGGGCACACTTGAAATACCTTTTATCCTCTACCTTCCTATGTCTCACTCTTTCCCTCTCTCCACCCTTGTTTACCCTCCCTTTTTTACCTCCTTGCTTACTTTTGAAGAAATCACGAGGTCATTCTATTTCACCTAAGTAACACTTTCAGTCATTTTGACCTGACCAGAAAATAATACTGTCTTCCTCCTGGGTGTCCTACAGAATGCAATGCCCTTAGAGAAGGACTTCCAAACTACAGTATAAGTTTGCCTCAGTCCAAATTCCGCCAAATTTAGAAGCATCTGAAACAGAAAGTAAGGGGTCAAGCTCTGGAGCCAGTCAGCCTGGTTTTAAATCCTAGCTCTGCCATGTAGTAACTGGGTAACAATTGGAAGGTCACTTAAGCTCCCTGGACCTCAGTTTCCTCAACTATAAACCAAGTGATGATTAGACCTACCTCCAGTGTATTGTGAAGATAATTAAGTTGATGATATATCCAGAGCTTTTTACACAGTGCCTGAATTTATCTGAGCACTCAGTAACTGTCAACCATTTTTGTAAGAGGTATCAGAGCCTGTTGGTTCTGGACCCAGCTAGGTTCTGGATCTAGCTGTCAGGGTTCGAAGCCTGTGTCCACCTCTGTACCAGCTGTATTGTCTTTTTTGGGGGAGGAGGGACGTTAATACAAAATGTTCTCCAGTGACTTGTAAGAAAACACACTTAGATAATTTCTAAAAAGTTAGTGGTGGATATACATTTTAAAGAGCCTTGCATTTCTTTATTCCACTGTTAACTTTCTAAATTATTTTTCTTCTCTGAACGTTTAAGTTTCTTTCCTTTAGGGTCAAGGTTTTTAAAATTGCAATCATATACTTTGGTAGGTTGATTTTTCATTCACGTATCAGGTGCTCAGGGGACCCTTGTGAACTACTTACAACTCTTGAGAAATGTACTGCTTTTTGTTGGTAGAATGGGGGAAATTTCCTGACTTTTGTTCTCTCAAGACGTCATTTTGATCAGACATGTAGCCTCATATATTGATTCTACTTTGTTTCACTGATTTTTACTTAAGTTTTGGAGAACTTCCACTGATTATGTTTTCCATACTCCCTGATTTTTTTAATTCTATTTTGGAAATTTATAATTTTCTGGGTTGTAATTCTCTAGATTATCTTTGGTTTATTACATGATTGGTTCTTTGTTATTTTTATGGGTGCAATATCTCTTAAATTTTTCTGAGCATACACATTATAATGTCATTATTTGTTTTCATTTTTGTCTTCCATTCTTTTTTTTATCACTTTTATTATCTGTGTCTTCTGGGACAATTTTTCCACAGTAATAATTTAAATCAGATTTTGAGACATTTTGCTCTCCATTCACTGTAGGGATAAGGAAATAAAAAGCTGGTTGGCAGCTGTAAGTATGCAACTGTGCCTTTTTCTGTTCATCTTTGCTTTATGGGTAGGCCTAGAAACAGTGGATAAAGAAGGGAGGCCAAATGTCAACAGTGCTTAGAACTTTCACTTTCTCTGGGGATAAATTGTAAGCTACCTTGCTTGGAGGTTAATGCCTGTATATGATAGTGTATGAATCTTTTTTTTTTCTTTCAAGATTTATTATTTATTTATTTATTTATTTGAGAGAAAGAGAGAGAGAGTGGGGAGAGGCAGAGGGAGAGAATCTTTAAGCAACCCTCCTGCTAAGTGTGGAGATTGACTTGTGGCTCCATCTCACAACTCATGAAATTATGACCTGAGCCAAAATCAAGAGTCAGAGGCTTAACTGACTGAGATACCTGACAATGTGTGAATCTTAGGGAAAAGGAGGAAAACTCCTATAAAAATTTTCAGTTAATCCTTTTGAATGTAGTTCGGTGTTTTATTCTTGTCCTCTTGTTATATTTGGCATCCTTAAATGCTTAGACTATCAGTTTCTGCAGGGAAAATCAGCTTCTATCTGAGCTACATCATGCTTTAGGAACATTTTAAACTACATCTTCCTCTGCCTGGTACTTTTTCACGACCCATATCTAATTACCATAGTCAAATTAAACTTTTCATGTGATTCTTATATTAGTTTTGCTCATTATAAGTTTATAACTTTTAGTGACTTACTGTTATTGCAATTTCAAAAGAGAAAGAAAATATTTGGGTGTGATTAATCAATTATATTCATCCAGATCCTCTAAACTATTCCATATCCAGAAGACTTATAAGTCTTTAAAATTAGATCAATTATAAAGTATTTGCATTACCTGACAACAAAATATGTAGATATAATCACCAAATGAGATAATAGAACCTTGTGATAAAATGTATTTAATTTTCTTATGTAGTACTACAACAAATAGTAAAGTAGGAATCAGATTTCTAATGCTTACCTCAATACTATCACTTGTAAATAAGATAGAGTATTTGTTCCTTGACAAAAGGTGTTTTTGAATTAAATTAGATAATGCAAGAGAACATTTAGCATAGGATTTAGTCTGTTGGATGACTCCAACAAATGCCTCTTATCTCACCACAAGACTTTGAAATAAAATTTTAGGTTTTACACATGTATGACTATTGCAAATCTGAAATAGTAGGCTAACATTAATTTTATATTTGGTTAAAATTAAAGATATTTAATTAAAATTAAAGAATTTTAACCAAATATAAAATTAACTAAGAATAATTTAGCAAGTCAGGGAATATGATCCCTAAAGATCATATCACACTTCACAGGCTAGTTTTACTGTCACATGATATATGTAGTATATCATTTGAAAGCTCTTCATTTCACTACACTGTGAAAATTTATTGTTCATTATCTATAATGGGACTCATTGATTGAACAAGTTTTATATCCATTATGTGTTGCAATCTTTTAAAAATAATATTTCTGGGGGCGCCTGGGTGGCTCAGTTTGTTAAGCGACTATCTTCAGCTCAGGTCATGATCCTGGAGACCTGGGATCGAGCCCCACATCAGTCTTTCTGCTCGGCGGGAAGCCTGCTTCTCCCTCTCTCAGTCCCTCTGCTTGTGTTCCCTCTCTAGCTGATTTCTCTCTGTCAAATAAATAAATAAAATCTTTTAAAAAGTAAGATGAGAAACCAGAAGATTTTCCATTAAGATCAGGAAAAAGACAAGGATGCTCCCTGCAACAATCCTACTCAACATCATACTGAAAGTTCTAGCTAATGCAATAAGAAAAGAAAAAGAAATAAAAGTGTAAAAATTGGAAGAGAAGAGAGAAACTGTCGTTGTTGGTGGACAATGAGATCATCTATGTAGAAAATCTAAGAGAATCAACAATAATAACAAAAACTGATGTAAGTTAATAAGTGACCATAGCAAGGTTGCAGATACATGGTTAATATTAAAAGTCCATCATTTTCGGGGCACCTGGGTGGCTCAGTTGGTTAAGCGATTGCCTTCAGCTCAGGTCATGATCCTGGAGACCCGGGATCAAGCCCCACATTGGGCTCTCTGCTCAGTGGGAAGCCTGCTTCTCCCTCTTTCACTCCCCTTGCTTGTGTACCCTCTCTAGCTGTGTTTCTCTCTGTCAAATAAATAAAATCTAAAAAAAAAAAAGTCCATCATTTTCATATTTACCAGCAGTGAACAAATAAAATTTTCAATTAAAAACACAATGCAATTTACCCTACCATCCTCAAAAATGAAATGCTTAGTATATACCCAATAAAATATGTACATCTGTATGATAAAAACTATAAAATTCTGATAAATTAAATCAAAGAAGAGTTTTAAAAATAGGGACATATTCCATAGTCATCAATAGGAATACTCAATATTGTCAAGATGTCATTTCTTGATTCAAGGCAATCCCGGTCAAAATCTCAGCAGATTATTTTGTGTATGTCAACACACTGATTCTAAAGGCAATGTGGTGAGGCAAAAGGCCCAGAAGAGCCAACACAGCACTGAAGAACAACAAAGTTAAAGGACTGATACTACCTGACTTTAAAAGTTACAATAAAGTTACATAGTCAATACAATTAGCATTGGTGATATAAGAGACCAAAATACCAATGGAATAGAATAAAGAACCCAGAAAGTAGACCCATGTGAAAATAGTCAACTGATCTTTGACAAAACAGTAAATTTGATAAAATGGAGCAAAGATAGTCTTTTCAACAAATGGTGCTGGGATAACCAGCTGGGAAATTAACATGCAAAAATGAACAAATCTAGACACAGACCTGACATTGCTCACAAAAATTAACTAAAAATAAATCACAGACCTAAATATAAAACACAAAACTACAAAACTCCTAGAAGATAACATAAGAGAAAAACTAGATGATCTTGTGTATTATAGTAACTTTTTTAGATGTAATATCAAAAGCACAATACAGTAAAGAAATAATTGACAGTCTAGATTTCATTAAAATTACAAATTTTTGTTCTACAATAAACATTATCAGGAGAATGAAGACAAGTTACAAACCTGAAGAAAGTATGTGTGAAATACACATCTGATATCCCCAAAAAACAAAGATTTCTTAAAATCCAACAATAAGCAAACAAACAACCAGATTTAAGAAATGAGAAAAAAAATTTTTTTTTAAAGATTTCATTTATTTGACAGCGAGAAACACAGCCAGAGAGGGAACACAAGCAAGGGGAGTGAGAGAGGGAAAGAGGGAAAAGCAGGCTTCCCGTGGAGCAGGGAGCCTGATGTGGGACTTGATCCCAGGTCTCCGAGATCATGAGTCTCCGAGATCATGACCTGAGCCAAAGGCAGTCGCTCAACCAACTGAACCATCCAGGCGCCACGAGAAAAAAATTTTAATAGATAACCAACTAAATAAAATGTACAGATGGCAAATAAACATTTGAAAAGACAAAATTCCATTATAATCAGGAAAATGCAAATTAAAACAACAATGAGATATACTACAAACCATTAGAATGGCCAAAATCCACAACAATGACACCAAATGGTGATGAAGATGTGGAGTAACAGGAACTTTCATTCATTACTGAGGAAATGCAAATGGTACACCTATTTGGTGTTTGGTGGTCTCTTAACAAAACTAAACATACTGTTACCACATCATCCAGCAGTTGTAGTCCTTGGTATTTAAATAACATCACTTAAGTCCACACAAAAACTGACACAGGAATGTTTATAGCAGCTTTATTCATAATTGCCAAAAATCAAGAGCAGTCAATATGTCATTCAGTAAGTGAATGAATGAATAAACTGTGGTATATGTAGACAATGGAATCTAAAAAAACTGTATGACCTTAAGGAAAAGGCAAAACTTAGGTGGTAAAAAGATAATTGGTTGTCAGGAGTTGGGTGGAGGGAGAGGGTGCTATGAATAGGCAAACACAGATGATTTTCAAGGCAGCAAAGTAATCTCTATGATGCTATAATGATAGATACATATCATTATACATTTGTCCAAACCCATAAAAGTAGATCAAAAGTGAGTCATGGAGAAAACTATAGACTTTGGGTGATTATGATGTGTCATCATAGGTTCATCAATTGTAATATGTACCATTCTGTTGGGGGATGTTGATAAAGGAGACGCTATGCATGTATGGGGTAGTGAGTATGTGGGAAATCTCTGTACCTTCTCTCAATTTTGCTGCACATCTAAAATTCTCTGAAAGAGTAAATTCTATAAAATGAAATAAAACTGGACATTAAGCTGCTTGAAAATAGAATCAATTATAGTTCTTAAAAATTAGAAATGTGATTATCTAAATTTAAAATATTTCAACATTTGGTAACACCAAAAATACAATTTGCTCTTGACTACTAGAGATGTTGAGTTATCTTTTCATGTTAATTGACTATTCATAGTGTAGTTGTGTGGAAAAAGAGCAAGAAACATTCATCCTGTGTTTATTTTCTGATCTAAAAAACATTCCAGGAAAGAAGATAAAGAGCTTAGTTTAGGGGGCGCCTGGGTGGCTCAGTTGGTTAAGCGACTGCCTTCGGCTCAGGTCATGATCCCGGAGACCTGGGATCGAGTCCCACATTGGGCTCCCTGCTCGGCGGGAAGCCTGCTTCTCCCTCTCTCACTCCCCCTGCTTGTGTTCCCTCTCTGGCTGTGTTTCTCTCTGTCAAATAAATAAAATCTTTAAAAAAAAAAAAAAAAAAAAGAGCTTAGTTTAGGAACAAAGCGCAAAAAAACCAAAGGAAATGCAAGCTAGCTAGATAAATATTTTTATTTTTATTTATTTATTTATTTTTAAAGATTTTTATTTATTTTTCAGAGAGAGAAAGAGAGAGGCGGAGAAGCAGGCTACCCACTGAGCAAGGAGACTGATGCAGGACTTGATCCCAGGACCCTGGGACTGTGACCTGAGCCAAAGACAGATGCTTAATGAACTGAGCTACCCAGGCATTCCAGGATAAATATTTTTAAAAACAAATGTAGATTGAAAAGATAGATTTTAAAGGAGAATATATAGAATTAGATGTTAGAACAGTGAAGTGATAAATGAAATATAAATAACTTGTCTTTAATAATTCTTGTCTTCTGCTAAAATACTTAATGTCACCAAAGTCACCACAGTGACTTTAAAATAAAGAAGAGTTTTTTCTGGTTTAGATTGAAACCACTATATGTCCATATCAATTTTTTTGTAGGTAAAGTTGTATTTTTAAAATATAGCTACTATAAAAAATGATCTTTGTGCACAGAATTTAATAAGACAGATGTCATTCTAAGCCAACAACAAAATATGAGTCATAAGTTCTCTTTCTGTTAAGAAGTTAACCACCCAAGAGTCTGCCAGGTATTTAGAAACAGCCAATCCAAAAGTGCTGATGATTTCTAATGTCAGCCTCTGGAATTCTCTTTACTAGTTGACAGTAGCTGTATTAAGGATCAATGCATATTTTCTGATTACTGTTCTTCAAATGATAATTGGTGCCTTTTAATTACATTGTGAATGGTAATTAATTTAAAATGCCCATGCAAGTTTTCCATCTTGGAATCCCATTTCATACAGGGCTTTGATGCCTTCAGCTTTCAGTGGTTTATTCCAGCTTTCAAAATATTCTGAAAGTGTAAGATAATAAAAGTTCTTGAAAATATTCACAGTAGGTAGAAAATATAAACAGCCATTTACAGATTGCTAAAATGGCAATGCATATATTTGCATTTTTGAAATGAAGTATTCACTGCAAACATATAAAAATAGAACAGCAAATGAATAATACAAATTTTGAGCTATCTGAATATTTAGCTATTTTATAGCACACTTAATATAAGAGGCCATCATCACTGGTAGACTGTTTTATTCAATAGGGCATTAGCTATAATTTTCTTTTTAGGCCAAGAATTTTTTCAAAAAAAAAAAAAAGTAATGCTTTTAGTTACATCATCAATTTACCTCTAATTGACTTGAATCTTATTAAGCATTTGAACCTGCTATAGTTGTATTGAAAGAATAAGAAGGTAGCCAACTCCAAATGCATTTTTGGTACCATGGCTTTTACCAGTACAGAGTGTAATGCAGGGTGGAGGGTGAGGTCAGTGAGAGTGGCCTGTCTTGACAGTAACAAGTATTTTATCCCTGATATCAATGTGAAAAACTGACTCATAGTAGTCATGAGAACTGATGAACTTTTATTGCATGTTATTATTCATTCCAAAGTCTCTACAATTAGTGCTTCTCTTGCTTTCTTTATTCCCACTGCCCTCTTTGGTGATGTACTGTCAATAAAAACCAAAAATAAATAAATAAATAAATAAACAAACAAACAAATAAATAAATACATCATAAGCGAGCAAGCAAATAAAAGCAAAGAATTTACCAATTTTTACATTTTTTATTGTTGAGGTGTAAATGACATACAAAATTAAATTAGTTTCAGGTGTACATTATGAATTAATATTTGCACAGACAGACATACCTCAGAGATATTGTGAGTTCTGTTCCAGACCACCATAATAAATCAATATCACAATGAAGTGAGTCAAATGAAATTTTTGTTTCCTCAAGCATGTTAAAAGTTTACACTTTTATATAGTAGTCTGTTAAGTGTTCAATAGCCTGAAGTCTTAAAAAAATCATTGTACATACTTTAATTAAAAATATTTTATTGTTGACTCAGTGGAGTGTGTAACTCTTGAACTCTGGGTCATGGGTTTGAGTTCCACATTGGGCCTAGAACCTACTTATTTTTTTCTTTTTTCTTTAACTAAGAAATGTGAAATATAATCTTGAGTTTTCAACAAGTCATAGTCTTTTCACTGGTAGAGAGTCTCGCCTCAATTATTGATAGCTGCTGATTGAACAAGGTGGTAGTTGATGAAGGTTGGGGAGGCTATGACATTTTTGTAAAATAAGACAATGAAAATTATAGCATTGGCTGACTCTTCATTTCATAAATGGTTTCTCTCTGGTATGTGATGATGTTAGTATTTTACACACAGTAGAACTTCTTTCAAAATTGCAATCAGTCTTCTCAAACCGTGCTGCTGCTTTATCAACTAAGTTTATGTAATATCCTAAATTTTTCATTGTCATTTCAACAATCCACAGAATCTTCACCAAAAATAGATTGCACCCCAAGAAACCACTTTTTTTGCTCATCCATGAGAAACACCTCCTCATCTCTTGAAATTTTATCTTGGGATTACAGCAATTCAAATATAATAATGAAAAAGTCTGAAATATGACTAGAACTGAAAATGTGACGGACGTGAAATGACCAGATGCTGTTGGAAAAATGGTGCTGATAGGATTAACAAAGGGTGACCACAAACCTTCAACTTGCAGAAATGTCCACTTCATTGAGTCTTTTTTTTTTAACAAAAATAGGTGTGAATTTTGTCAAATTTCTGCATCTACTTGCTTTTACTACATCTACTGAGGATGATCATATATTTTTTTCTTTTTTTTAATGCAATGTATCACATTGATTGTTTTGCAGATGTTGAACCATCCTTGCATCCCTAGAATAAATCCACTTAATTATGTTGCATGATCTTTAACGTATTGTTGAATTCAGCTTGAATATTTTGTTAACAATTTTTGCATCTATGTTCATCAAGGATACTAGCTGTAACTTCCTTTTCTTGTGATACCCTTGTCTAGTTTTGGTACCAGGGTAATACTGATATCATAAAATTAGTTCGAAGTGTTTCCTCCAAGTTTGCATATATCAAAAGTAATCTCTGACTTCACTCTAAATCCAAAATGGGAAATGCACATGCTTTAAAAAAAATAATTTCCCTATACAAAAAACATTTTCACTGAATAAATCCATTATGTCCAAGATTCCTCTTTTAACTGGTAAGAGGAAGAGTTAGGCATTTTTTCCCAAAAATAAAACTTAAAAGTACACTTCTAGAATGAAACCATTTCATAAATGCAATACATACTGTTGTTTAAAATAAATACTCTAAATTGCTAAGATTGACATAAAAATAGTGAACCCTTTTGATTCTGAAGAAGAGACTTGGATATAGACAATGAATACAAGCTACTAATTTTTCTTTTATTGTATTATATGTCTGGCAGATCCATTCTTAATTAGAGCATTATAATGCATTTTATGCTTATATTTTCCTTGGGGTTTTATATAATGGTGCAAAGTGAAGGGCACCTGGGTGGCACAGTAGATTAAGCACCTGCCTTTGGCTCAGGTCATGTTCTGAAGGTCCTAGGATTGACCCTGACATTGGGATCCTTGCTCAGTGAGGAGTCTGTTTTTCCCTCTCCCTCTGTCCCACTTCCTGCTCCTGGGCTCTCTCTCTCTCTCTCAGATAAGTAAATAATATTTTTAAAAAATGATGATTCAAAGCCAAAAAGAAAAGAGTCTTACCATTTTTTTTAATCTGTTAAACAGCACAGTCCTTTTTAAGTTTTCATACTTATCTTACTGTCAGGATTCATGCATGTTTGAATCCTAGTTTTTTAATGTAATTTTCTTTTTTGGAGATAAACATTTTTATTTATTTTTTATTTTTTATTTTTTTATTATGTTCAGTTAACTACTGTATAGTACATCATTAGTTTTTGATGTAGTATTCAATGATTCATTAGTTACATATAACACTCAGTGTTCATCCCAGCACATACTCTCTTTAATACCCATCACCCTGTCACCTTCTCCCCACTGCCCCCAAAACCCTTAGTTTCCTTCCTGAGGTCCATAGTCTCTCATGGTTTATCTCCCTCTCTGATTTCTCCCCTTTTAGGTTCTCCTCCCTTCCTCCTGGTCCTCTGTTCTATTGCTTATGTTCCACATATGAATGAAACCACATGATAATTGTCTTTCTCTGCTGGACTTAGTTCACTTAGCATAATCCTCTCCAGTTCCCTCCATGTCAGTGCAAATGGTGGGTATTCATCCTTTCTAATGGCTGAGGAAAATTCCATTGTATGTATGTACCACATCTTCTTTATCCATTCATCTGTTGAAGGGCATCTCAGCTCCTTCTATATTTTGGCTATTGTTATTTTGTCATTTTTTCTTGTATTAGGTGCTCATAGATGGAGTTGTACAATTAATCCATATACTTCATATCATTTAAAATGAAATTAAAAGACTCAGAAAGCTATTCAAATATGAACCGATAATGCTAAAATACATTCCCATATTGGCCATGGCTATACTCTTTAAAATAATATCATAGTGAGATGCCTGGATGGCTCAGTCAGTTAAGCATCTGCTTTTGACTCAGGTCAAATCTCAGGGTCCTGGACTTGAGTCCCACGTTGGGCTCATTGCTCATCCTGTATCTCCCTCTGCCTGCAGCTTCTCTTTTTGTGTGTGCTCTCTCTCTCTCTCTCTCTCTCTCTCTCTCTCTCTCCCTGACTACTAAATAAATAAAATCTTTAAAAAAAATAAAATAATATCATAGTTGTTGGGGGCGGCATGATCCGCCCCCCCCCCCCCGCCATGCTGCAAGCCACCAAAAACTTTGGTGGAGGTACCTGTGAATGTGGATAAAAGTCCCTCCAGGTTTTCCCCACCAAGAATCTGGGAAGCCACATGCCCTGTGGGTCGGGGCAGTGTGTCCTTTGTGTCCCTGGGACGTGCACCTGGGCAAGCGCTCATCCAAGGCATGGAGAGTCATGCCAATCCTTATGAAGATTAATAATTGTAGGATTGTGGGGGCACAACATACTTACTTTAAAACTTAGTAAAACCTTTACTAACATAAGCAGCTTAGATACTGCAACCTCCTCTTTGTGTGACCATTCATTCACTTCCCTATGCTGGGGGGAAGTAAAACATTCAAATAAGATAAGGATTTTCAGGAACCATCTGTTGCTCAGGACATGCCAGCCTGTGATTGATCAGTCTATAGATTAGGATATAATTGGCACATCCTGCTGTATTGTATGGACCCTTCAAAGAAATAGGCACATCCCGTTTTGTTGTGTGAGACCCTCAAGGGCACAAGGCACATCCTGTTTTTACAAGGACCCTCAAAAAACACTATTGTCACTCAAGGCACGTCCTGTTTTTGCATGGACCCTCGAAAAACACTATTGTTACTATTGTCACTCAAGATTGATGATCCATCACTTAAAGAACTTTTTGGTCATATGGTTTCCATCTGAAAAAAAAAATGTAACTCTCTGCTATAAATAAAGAGCCCTGAGAACAGTGTTTTCAGGAGATCCCTGCATCATCTTTGAAGTTTGGTTTCCTCACCACGAAATCGCCGACTCCTTCCTCCACCCTCAGACCCTAACTGTTGCTGGGGCTGGCCCCTGGCACGTAGTGACTTGTAACTCCCATTAGATATTTGGTTTGGTTTAGAGGTGCCTCCATGGCACAGTTAACCCTCCAGTTCTTGGTTTTGGCTCAGATCATAATCTAAGGGTCATAAGATCAAGCCCTACATGGGGCTCTGTGTTGATCATGGAGTCTGCTTTGCATTCTTTCTTCCTCTCCCTCTGCTCCACCTGCTTGTGCTCTCTCTCTCAAATAAAATAAATAAGTAAATAAATAAATCTTTTTAAAAAAGATATTTGGTTTGGTCTAGTATTGCTAAATATTTGAAAATCCAAATGATTTAAAATTAAATGAATTGTTAAAATTGATCATTTTTTTAAATATATATCTTTTTCTTTAATACTCCAGTAAGATTTTTTTTTCTTTCCCTTAATAAAAAAATGCCTTTAAATAATGTTTTGAGTTAGATCTTACTATGTCTACCTAAGATGACATAATGTTTAGGGGTCAGAAACACAGTTGATGTGATCTGCTTGCCCAATTCTGAATTCCAATTCTACCGCTCCCTTGGTGGGTAGACTGGCAAATCACTTTTTCTTTCTGTGCTTTGTTTTTATCTACTATAAAATGGAAATAGTAATAGTGCAGATTCATAGGAGTGTTTTGAATATTTAATTTTAAAACGTTTTAAAGGTATATTCAGTGCCTTGTGTGTATTAGAGATTCAGTAAACATTGACTCCAGTCTTTCCCTGTTTCTCTGTCTCACTTTTAAAGGTGACATGTGCATGCATGCGCGCACGCACACACACGCACACACACACACCTCTGCCTCTAAAAGGAACCTTGCCCTTGCTAACTCTTCCCCATGGAAATATGTCCAGTTCAATTTAGTTCTGTCTGGATTTTTTTCTTATCTGATAAATCAGACATTTTTATTAAGGTAAGAGTTTTTATACATGTTTATTTCAACTTACTGTATTTAACAGTTTAGTTTTTCAATATTTTCTTTTCCTATTTCAAGCCATACAACTGGAACCATTTAGTTTCTTCTAGTAATGTAACTTTAAATTTGCATGTGTGAAAATTTGTTGAGGTTTGTATTCAAATTTAACTAAAGATGTTTGCTTTTTCTGTTTTCATTCTGGTAAGAAAATCATGCTATGTATACAACTTCAAATACAATTTGAAGATGTCATTTACCCTCATCAGGCTTCCATTTATTGCAGAAGCCTGACATCGATGTTATCAATAAGTTGTTTTTTTTTCTCTCTGCCAACTTCTAAGGTAGTTTCTTTATCTTTGAGATTTTATAGTCGCCTTGTAATGTGAAATCATACAATATATTCATTTTCTATCGATACATAGCAAATCCCCACAAATTTAGCTTAAAACAACACAGATTTTATTATCTCACGGTTTCTGTGGGTCACAAGCCTTGGCACCGCTTACCTTGGCTTTCTGCTCAGTCTCACTAAACTCAAGTCAAGATGTTGCCTAGGTTGAACAGAAAGCTCTGAAGGCTCTGGGGAAGAATTTGTTTCCAAACTCATTCAGGTTGTTGACAGAGTTCAGTTCATTGAAGTTCTAAGATTGAGGTGCTCCCATATTTTTTTCCATAGGGCCTCCTCCATTATGAAGGCCAACAACAAAGAATTTTCTCATCGAATCTCACTTTTTAAACCTGCATTGCCAGGAAAAATCCAGTCTCTACTGTGGGCTTACCTGCTTAGGTTAGATTCATCTAGGCTTATCACCCTATTTTAAGGTTAACTGAATTGGAACCTTATTTACATATGTAAAATCCTTTCTCAGCACACCTAGATTAGTGTTTGAGTAACTTGAGTGCACAATGGGTGGGAGAGAGGGGAGAATCTTTATCTAGGCTTCCATTTGTTTTGTACATCTGAAATATTTTCACCTGTTATCTCTTCAAGTATTCTCTCATCTTCAATTTGCAATTTTCTCCTTAAATTCACTTTTATATGTGTAATATCAGATCATTATATGTCCTTTACAGTTTTTAATCTGATAGTTTTCTCTGCTAGTCACTGTGTATGTTGTTGCAGTGATAACACAATTCCGATTATCTCTGTGAAAGTTATTTAGTTGACAGGAAACAATAAAAAGATTGAAGAAAGTCAGAATCATGACTTAATGGCAGTTTCCCATTAAAAAGTTAACTGTTTCTCTTATCCTCCTAGCAATGAAATGCCCTTAATTGTCCCAAGTAGAGTTAGCATGGGAGAGGGACACCCCTGGAAACCTTCGCTGTGTTTTATTAGATAGCATCCATATATATTATTAAATTAATATTTTATCTATTTCCACATTTATTTTTAAATGATTTATCTTGAAAAATACATTTTCCATTTTTATCATATAATATTTTTACTAGTGTATCTGCATGGTATACACTTCTAACATCCTAAAATCACAAACTGAACGAGGTCATACCTCTAATTATTACAGTTACATACTGAGGGATTTTTCAGCTGTATCTTCCAGGTTAGTAATTCTCTCTTAAGCTATACTTATATGTTATTTTAACCACTAATTTAATTTTCAACATGTATATTTTTAATTTCTAAAAGAAAGTTATATTCTTTTTCACATTGACCTAAACATCTTAATAGTCACATATTGCTTGATTATTTTAGTGATTCCCATCTTTTTCTCCATAAACATGTAAGTATACTTATTTTAAAGATGTTTAATATATCCTAGAATCTAAAGGCCTTAGGGTTCTAAATATACATATTTTTTCTTGATTTCCAGTCATAATGACTTGTTACCTTGTGTGTGTGTTTGATAGTTTTTAATAATGGGTTCATATTTAGTTGATTTTAGTCTATGGGAATTCTGTAAGGCTAATTTCCAAAAGAGAAACTTGAGATATTCCATTGGGAACTCAGAGGATTTACCACCCTGTGACTTTTTAGGACCCAACAAACGTCTTCAGATTAAAGTGAGACATTCTGGTTAAGTTCCTCCACCTTGTTTCTGGTCCAAGGCTCCTGAACAGCTGCAATGCTGATAAAGATCTGTCCTCAGAACATGACGGTCTCCTAGTTTGCTTACTTCTCTCAGTCAATATCTCCATGTTCATATTTCCAACTACTTTTTTGAGAAGCTTGGGTGGGTAGTTTCGATATTCTTATTATCTCTTTCATATACAGTAATACCTTAAAAATACCTGTCTTATTTACATCAAATTGTGTTTAGTATGTTGTTCTCCTGAAAAAAAAAAAATTTCAGTGTATTTCCCAAGTAAGAGTTGTTAAGATATTTTTCTTCAGTATAAATGGAGGTTAACATCAAATACTAGGTTCACCCAGGTTCTCTTGATATTAGATCAGTGAGGCAGGGATTCCTAGGTCTGCCATAGTTAAAGTATAACCTACAAACAATAGCTAAGGGCCAACTTGCCAGGCTTTCCAAAAAATTGTCCAGTGATCCTAGGGATTATAGTCTATTCTGTGAATTGGTCCCCTTTATGGGATAAAGGAGTTGGAGTTATAATATGTTTGCATGATACCTAGAACCAGGAGACTGCAGGGGAGCCCAGCTGAACACCAGAATCTTAATTATTTTGGGAAGAGGGAAGAGCTAAGATTTCCCTGCCACTAACATCAACAACCACATAATGCTTGTCTCATACAAAGGAAGTGATCTGTTTTCACTCATACAAACATAACCCACCCTTACCTCACAGGCCATTTGAAGACAGGCCAGCAGGTCAGTAAAATTAAGTTTACGATTTGGAGGAAGAAGAGAATAAAGAAAGTTGGAAAGAGAAGAGAAGCTCCAAGAAAGTGATTTTGAACCAAACAATGACTATGACTATAATAATTTGAGTTAGGCTGGAAAAAAATAAAGCAAACCTTAATTTCCTGATTATTTTACATTATTTTTTACCTCTGATAAGAAAGAATGTTTTTGGCTTTCTGTTTTTTTGTCAAAGGAGGTATTGCAGTGACTAAAAAGAAAGCAGGTTTTATGTTCATATATCGCTGATTGTTGAGTGCACAGTTCATACCCTGTATTGGAAATTTTAATTTAATAGAAAAAATGTATCATTCACTTTGTAATGTGGACAGTAAAATGTGTTCCATGGAAAACTCATATTGCTGGGAACCTCTAAGGTTCATGTAAGCTGATTTCTTTTAAAGATTAACTAACACTGCTTAAGCACAAATGTAGTATATATTGTATTAGAATTACATCTAAATCAAGTAGCACAGAGCAAAAACAACATGTAATGCAATATATTTCTTTATCTGAGAAGTAATTTTCCTGATGAAATTGCTATGCTTCATTTCCAGCAATAGATTTAACTCAGGTAATCTAAAGCTAGGGAATGTCAGAAAGCTGCCGATTCTCCAGAGAGAGGATCTCATCTTATTAAGCAGTGCAACTCTGACAGCATGTAGGAAATTTCTCAATTAATTTTCTTTTCTGAGAAAGTATTCTACACATTGGGGAACATCGTATGCTCAAAGGTTTCTCAATAGTGCTACTGAAAATTGATTTATGACAGAGAGAATTAGGATCATAGGGCCCCCAAACAGCCTCTTGAAAGAATGATTTTTCAAGATGAAATAAAAGTAAGACAATTCCAAAAATTCTTCAGAGAACACCCCATGCATCATGAGTGTCTCTGGAGTCTTAGTCAGCTAAAAATCTAATATATTTCCTTTAGAAGAGATTAGAAAATTGCTGAAGCACTCAGGCCATCTACATCTTTATTTGAAATGGAATATATTATAAAGAAGTTGAAAGTTGTTTAACAATATTTAGACGCCATATACTTTTACTAAATTCTAGTGAGTGTACAAAGTTCTCAATAATAGAATGAATAGAATGGCAACAAGTTAAAGTAAAACACAGGTCTTTGGTGGAGGGAAGAAACCTTATTAAGTAATTCTTAAAATTTTTAAGTAATTCTTATTGAAGACTCTGAATTAGTAGGACAAAAATTAGGATCATTTGTATAAATGACTAAACTTACATTGTGGGGTCATCCTCTCTTTCTACTTGGATCTTTCTTTCCAGTCAGGATCTCCTAATACTTGGTTGCACCTGAAACCATATCCTCCATTTAATATGTTTAAAGTAGATACTTTATATTATGTGGGTATGATGTACCTTGCCAACATTTCTTCATAACACAGTAGCTGTACATATTCATTATTATATCAGACAAGTAGCCCCTAAGGCCATAATTAATCTATGGCAACACAGTCAATCTGAGTTCAATATTCTGTTACAACTGTGAAAATCAGAGCTTATGAACTCTAAGTCTTGACTTCTTTGAGGTCTAGAATATTTTAAATGATTAATAAATACGCTCATAAACTTAGAGTATGGTATCACTTAGAAATTTAAGGAAGAAAATTTCAAAGATCATTATTCTACTAAGGACCCCAGAAGTGGAATTAAAAGCAGGAGTCAAATACACGCAAAATTATTTTCAGATAAAATTATGCCACTCTGCATATTTTTCTAGCTAAAAGACCTTTCCTTATATAATACAAAGAAGCAAAATATAAACTGTAGCTTAGCCATTTAACCTTACAAACCAAACTACATATATTAAATTATTTTACTTAAGTTGTAAAAATTTACTTAGAGAAAATTAGCTCTTAAGCTGGAAAATTAGGTGACTAAATCTGTTTGTATATATTATAATTGTGTGTATATATACACATATGTGTATATATAACATATTTATAATATGTGTAATATATAATATAAATATATTTCACACTTTTTTTTCAGGAAAAAAAGAGTGAACATGACTATTTTTAATATTCCTAAAGGATAACAAAAGTATATCATAAACAATTACTCAGATAAAATGGTACAAATCCTTAAGTAGTACAAACTGCTAAGTTGACTAAAGAAATAATAGTTGAAGAGAATCTATTTATTTAAAATATTATATTTGTAGTTATAAATATAACAATAAACAAACAGGTCCAGATATACTCACTGATGAACTCTAGGAAATATTTAAGAACTAGAGGGTTCCAATTTTACATAAATTTTTCCAGAAAATAAAGCAGGGGAGGCATTTGCCTTCCTCACTTTTAAGGCCAAAATTTTCCAAAAAAACAGAAAAACACACTCTGAGAAAAAAAGCCACCAAACCAATATCCATCATGTTCAAAGATGCTAAAAAATGTTATAAACACATGAACTTATCCTTTAAAATAAGTTAATGTAATGAATATTTGTTACATTGAATGCTAGCTTTAAATAAACTTCTTTCCTTGCAGTATGGCAAGTGGCAAGGGAGCCTGTGTATGTTGTTAGAAGCCTAAAAATATACCCAAATGTGGATGTAGCAATTATCTAAGTAACAGATTGCAAATATTTACAAGCAAAATTAATCCGGCTTCTCAGTTTGAATTGCAGTTTACAAACACCAGTACAGATCAGTATGCATGTCAGTTAGAATAGGTGTTCACACAGCGTGTCATTAGTGGTATCCTAACACAGGCTTGCTCACAAATGATCTGAAGGACAGGTGGGCATTCACCACCAACTATATTCCGAGGGTATGAATTGTCAGAACCATGATGAGCTTTTTAAACCCACAAATAGCTCCCTCTGAAGATTCTAAACCACATGTTTTCGTTCCTTGTTCTGCAGTTGTATAAAACAGCACATTGCTTCAAGATATAAAATTTTTAAATGACAAAATATGAACACTTGGGTATAATGCACAGGGTTATGCTACTTACTATCTCAGACTGTTATCAGGTGCTGTTCTTGACTGCAGGCTTAGACTTGCGGGCACTGTAAAACTTTGCTTTGTTTTATACACACTGTTTCTTACACACTTCAGCTATTTTATAAGATAAATTTTTTGAATTTTAAAAAGATGCCAAAATATGCAATTATACTCTAGAGAATATTGATGATTCAGGATAACATTGTTTTTGACTTTTCAACCCCCTGATTACCACCCACACACACATTTTTAGTACACTTTATTAATCTTTTGGTCTGTAAACATCATTCCAATCCTGCAAAGTAAAAGGGAAAGAAAAAGTGAGAGTGAAAGTTTTTTATGTAACTTTTCCAATTTTAGAGTCATTACTTGTATTTTATTATTGTTTTGGAGTGAAATACCTTCGAGATCCCTAGGTTTTACCCCTTACTGAAAATTTCAAAACATCTGGTCATTTCTCTGCCCTAAGGCAGAATATGTTGAAAGATCAGAGCATCACTGTTGTGATAATGAATTTGTAAATATGCATTCATTCAGTGCTGGTGGAGAGGGGTGGGGGCTGTGGTGTTTCAGATAAAGGATTATTCTCTTTGCTTCTCCAGATTCATCCTCTGCTTTCCCCTACTCTGTGCTTTGTCCCAGAGGCTGATGTGTGCCCACTGCACCTCCAGACTTCCTTGCATGTGGGTTTTTTGTGCATTTTGGCCCATGGAACATACTGGTTAGAGATTAGAAAAGTTTTCTTTTCTTTTCTTCCACCCCCCCCCCCTTTTTTAAAGATTTTATTCACTTATTTGAGAGACAAAGCAAGAGCAGAGAGAGAGAGAGATCATGAGCTGGGGGGAGTGGAACAGAGGGAGAGGGAGAAGCAGACTCCCCACTGAGCAGGGAGCCTAATGTGGGGCCTGATTCCAGGACCCTGGGATCATGACCTGAGTGGAAGGCAGATGCTTAACTGACAGAGCCATTTAGGCACCCTAAGAAGCTTTCATTTCTTGACTATGGATGCAAATTTTGTCATGTTCCTACTCTGTAGCTTCCGCCAGATTCTTATAATTGCTTATACTAATCCCAGTGTTCTTAAATCCTAGGTATTTACTATCAATTGTGGTTTCCCTTAACTCTGCTCACATTTCTGGAAATAGTTTTTTTCTTTAAGTTTTTTTTTTTTTTTAATTTATTTCTTAAAATGTGCTGTGTAGAGCTGAAATCCTGAAGGACGTAGTAACTAGTACCAGAAGTGATCTGAGGAAAGATACCCTCAAACTGACATTCCGATAATGGGTTACTCATGTATATATTGAGTGCACGTACACCCTCGTAATCACATATACCATCCCAATCATCATGTACAACCTCCTAATTACAGGGAGAAAGGAGCCACTGGTTATCTGCAGTGCTCAGCGGCGTCACAGCTGCTCTGTGGTGGCAAGTGCCAGAGGGCCCGTTGAGGGAGAGGCTCAAAGGATCTTGAGATTTATGAAACTTATCAATTATAGTCATGTGTGGTAGGCTGACTGATTCTAGTGCTCCAGATATAATTTTCATAAATACGTAAATAATAATCAAAATATTTGAATTATTAACATAGACGGATGGAGAATTTATGATCATGAATTGCTGGAAAGAGATACGCTGGGTGCTTGGGCGGCTCAGTTGGTTAAGTATCTGCCTTCGGCTCAGATCATGATCTCAGGGTCCTGGGATTGAGTCCAGCATCAGGCTCCCTCCTCAGAGGGGAGGCTGCTTATCCCTTTTCCTCTGCCCCTTCCCCCACTTGTACTCTCTCTCTCTCAAATAAATAAATAAACTCTTTTAAAAATAATAAAGAAAGAAATATGGTTTTTTTCTTTTTTTTTTAAGAAATATGCTTTCTTCTTAAATATGGTCCTATGCCTGTTCAAAGATTTTATAATTGGAACATTAACAGACCTCTTATGTTTGGATACATGCTGTTAAAAATGAGCACAGCCCATCTGAATAGAGGGAAAAGAGACTGAAAATTTTAAACCTTAGAGTCTTCCAGAAGCTTCCTTACTACTTGTAGCAGCATCTCCTGTCAACATTCCTTTTCTGGTGTGGAATTACCAAAGCCTTTACTTGGGACAGGTGTCACGCAATGGGATAATCCCAGACATAGCAGCAGTTTCTCTTTCTCTGCAAGCCTGTGATAAAAGTTAGATACAAATACTGTTCCTATTGAGAGATAAAAGGCTTGTTCTGAGAGGAAATCGCTTTTATATCAAATGAATTGCTGTATTTGCCAATCTCTTGCACATAGTTTATAGGGAATATATATGAATGGATATTAAGAGTGTTAAACCAAGAAGAATGTTAAACAATGAGGGCTGGATCCAGCGGAATTTATGGACGTGCGTGCTTTCTCTCAGAATATGAGGTTTAATATACAGCCTGGGAACCTAGGCATGGCATTATGATGGTTAATTAAAACCTGAACCCAATTGTGGCCTACAGTTAATAAAGTACAATTATTCAACTTGCTTAGCACACTTCAAGAAAGTATACAAAAGCTCAGTGAGGTGGGCACAGTGGCTATCTCTGTTATTTGCGAACTCTTCAAATACCACTTGGAGAAACAAAGAGGATACTCTATTTCTTATTACGTGAAGAAGCAGGGAGAAGGTAGCCATTGGAAGAAGCACAAGATATGTTCAGTTCTTGATTCAGTTAGTCACATTGGTGTGTTCATCTACTGATAATTCAACAAGATGTTTACTTATGATTTGTGCATTTACCTATTTGCATAAATGAAATGCAAAAATGTTTAAAAGGAATATTTTAAAAATATGTTAGTGAGGGGAGCATATACATTCTTGAAAACATGACATAATGACTATTTTCTGTAGGCCTGTGGTAATGGTGGAAGAAGCCTCAATGGCATGAATTTCCTGATGCAGTGGACATAATGAGATCGTAGCAGAAATAAATCTAACACAATTAGCATGATATGCCACAGCAAGACAGAAGCAGCCACATGACTCTGGAATTCTATGATCCATGGCTAAATGATGACAAGGTCCCTATGAATTAATGGCTAAGCAGCCTTCAGTGAAGCTGTTCGGTCTATGTAACTGGAAAATGTCTAAGTCCGTTGGCAGGAACTCAACTTGAGTTAATCTAATGTGAATTCTCAACCAAAGATTATAAGAATACACTATGAATAGTCCTCACAACTCACCCCAGAGGACTAGGGAAAATGAAACACCTAAATCTTCCAAGGGTTATTTGATACTATTGATGAAATCCACAGGTTTCTAAGGACACAAACCATCATTGAGGTCATAGTTGGTGATTGTAGGGGTCATGTTACATCCAGAGTCTTGGCCTGAGCCCTGTTATTGCTATTGTAGTCTGTGTACAAATGTAATGGACCTTTCCTCAGGCCCAGAATATATGATGAGAATATATGGAGTTACTAGCATAATCCACACTTGGAATCTGTGATGAGGAGTGAGGTGTATTATTGTAGCCAGGGCTCATTAGAAATTCATGGAACTGTTTCATTCTATCTGCTGAAAAAAGGAGCTTGAATCAATAGTGAACCAAATATTATTGCCTCCATCAAGGATTTTAAAAATATAAGGATGTTAATGCTTATGAAATCTTTAAGTCATGTGTTTGGTTGGTCTTATTCCTCAATACCAAACTAGGTTAGAGTTAAGGAATAACTGGGATTATCATGTGGTTTATTAGGTAGTGATGCTTATTAAATGATTGATCTTTAGTGTTTTAAATGGAGCAAATAACCTAGCATAAAGCATTCAACTGTTGCTCCAGCAATTACTTTCTCTTCCATTTCCATCCAAAAAGGTAATCAAAAGCATTGTCTTTTCATATAAGAAGTGTAACATTACACTGATACTAACCTACATCAAGATTATATTAACTCTCTTGTTCTGGTAAATATAAAGTTCATGAGATTTTGACTTCCTTCTTCCTCACAAAATATCACCCTGGTTGATTATACTGAAGACATTCTATGAAAACTAATTTGTTTAAAGATATTATGCTAATGGTGAGTAAAAAATAGTAAGCACATTACATTGCTCTTTGAGAAACACACCTGTGAATTTCCAAGGTCAGGAATACAGAGCTCATTGGCGTGTGTCCTCTAAAATCAGACAAATTGATACATTATGCCCTATCCACCAGAAAAGTAGATAGAAATCTTGGTAAATGTCTTTGGATTTTGGTGACAACATATGTCACATTTGGAGTAGTGCTCAAATCTATATGGCAGCCTGTAATGCTGGCAAATATCAGTGTGGAATGGAGTTATGAGAAGGCTGTGCAGAAGATATAAATGCAAGTAACCTGCTCAGTTACTTTCATAGCCATGGACTCAAAGATACCCAGAGTACCTGTGACATATAGGGGTGTTTTATATCATATCAGGATATCTCAAAGATTTGAAACACAATTTAGATACCTAGGGTTCTTGCATAGTATCATGCCTTCCTTTACAGACAGCTATTCTCCCTTTGGAAAGCAGATCATGATAGATTTTAGGGGCTTTTAATAGGACAGATGCTCACCATGGGATCCTAAGAGTTTATGCAAACTTAACACCTTCAGAAAGTGAACACGTAAATAAATGATGGTATACACAGAGAATGGAATATTATTCAGTGTTGAAAACAATGTCCTCTCAAGCCATGAAAAGACCTGGAGAAACCTTAAATGGATATTACAGAGTGAAAGAAGCCAATCTGAAAAGGCTACATGTTGTATGATTCCAATTATATGATATCCTGGAAAAGGCAAAACTATACAGACAGTAAAAAGATCAGTGGTTACCAGGATTCATTGAGAGAGAAATGTGGACCACAGAGCATTTTTAGGACAGTGAAAATACTGATGGATAGCCTGTCATTGTGATCACCTGACCATGTGACCAAGCCCAAAGAGAATACTACACCTAGAATGAACCATGATGCAATCTATGGAATTTGTGTGATAATTATATGCCAGTGTAGGTACATCACTTATAATAAATGTATTTCTCTAGGGGGATGTTGATAATAGGGGAGGGAAACTTTACATGTGCGCCATCAGGAGTATATGGAAAATATCTATACCTTCCTCTTAATTTTTCTATAAAACTAAAACTGCTCCAAGGAAATAATTTTTTTTATAAAACCTAATCACATATAATCAAGAGAAAGAGATATTAAAATTATTGAGAATAGTTACTGAAATATGGATATAATCCATGATATCATTTGTAAACTTTGCATATATTTTGATATAGTTTGTTTCATAACTAATTGGGGTTTCATAATGCTTATATAGCATATGTTTTATGGTCTATATTGTGGCACCAAAATATATTTAAGTGAATATACATATATTAGGGTCTTTCAAAATTTTTAAAAAATATTTTATTTATTTATTTGACAGAAAGAAAGAAAGAGTCAGAGCAGGAACACAAGCGGAGGGAGTAGGAGAGGAAGAGGCATGCCTCCCACTGAGGCATGGGAAGACAAAGGCAGACGCTTAACGACTGAGCCACCAGGCACTCCAACATATATTATGTTCAAAGTATTTAAAGAATTTTCTTCTTTTTCTGGTAGGCATACAGTATGCAATACTGAATACTAAGTTGAAAGATCACTAGTCTAAACAGTGTAATGTAATTATGATAACATTTTAGTTGAGTCATTTGAAATGAAAATGAGTCATTTCTGCTGTTTACTCAGTAACTGGTATTTTTCCTTTCTAAAAATTTGAAACTCTGTTAACTTTCATTAGTATTCTCAATCTAACTTCACTGTAGACTAGGTATTTTCCAACTAAATAATCTATTTCAAGCTAAAAAAACCACTCTAAGCAAACATCATAATACTATATATTAGCAAAATAATTAAAATTCATATTATAATTTGCCCACTGTAAAATGTATATTTATACCTTGGACAAATGAATACTTGAAAGATGAAATGTACCTATACATTGAACTTTTTTATTTTTAAATTGGTGCATAAATTATGCTACCTTCTTTTAGACAATCTGTACTTCAATATAATATATGAAGAAAAATTCTCTGCTATGCTCTTTTGAAGTGCATTCCTGAATGGCCATGAAAATAAAATAGTTATCTTGAAGAGGAACATTATTCACAAAAGAAAACATATGAATTAAGTTACACTTCTAGTTAATTGTTACAGTTAAAATATGTCCTTCAAACCCTAAGTTTCTCTGTATGAGACTTTTAAAAAATATTTTATTTAAATGCCAGTACTTATGATTTCAGTGCCTATATGAAGCACATCCTATTTCATATTTAATTCAACACTATTTGAGAGGTAAAGAAAGTTGTTATGGCAACTGAAGCTCAAAAATAATTTCACTTAGAAGATGTTTTTTAACACTTTGGCTTCAACATGCTTTCAGGCTGCAATATGCAACATAAAAACATTCAATTTGAAAAAAATGTAAGATGGTTGGAGGAAAATGTGCACAATGTTGACATGTTTAACCTGTGATGCCATTTCAGATTGGCTTCTTTCACTCTATAATATACATTTAAGGTTTCTCCAGGTCTTTTCATGGCTTGAAAGGACATTGTTTTCAACACTGAATAATATTCCATTCTCTGGGTGTACCACCATTTATTTACGTGTTCACTTTCTGAAGGATATCTTGGTTTATGGCAATTATGAATAAAGTTGCTACAAACACCTGTCTGCGGATTTTTGCATGAACATAGTTTTCAGCAACTTTGTGTAAATACCAAGGGGCATGATTGCTAGATCATATGATAAGAGTATGTTTAGGTTTATAAGAAACTGCTGAACTGTCTTCCAGACTCACTGTATGTACCATTTTGCATTCTCACTGGCAATGAATGAGAGTTCCTGCTGCTGCATGCTGTCAGCAGCATTTGATTTTGTGATTTTGTTAGTGTTCCAGATTTTGGCCATTCTAATAGTTGTGTTGTGATATCTCATGTTGCTTTAGTTTGTGTTTCCCTGATGACATAGGATGTGGAGCATGTTTTCCTATGCTTGTTCATCATGTATATCTGGTTGTGTGAGGTGTCTGTTGAGGTCTTTGGCCCTTAATCGGGTGGTTATTTTCTTATTTTTTGAGTGTTAAGTGCTCTTTGTATATTTTGCATAGCAGTCCATTATCAGATGTGGTTTTGTAAACCTGTTCTCCCAGTGTGTGGCTTGTCTTCTCATTATCTTGACATTGCCTTTCACAAAACAGATGTTTCTATCTTAATGAAGTTCAGCCTATCAGTTCTTCCTCTCATGGACCATACCTTTGGCACTGTATCTAGAAAGTCATCACTATACCCAATGTCATCTTGATTTTTTTCCTATGTTACTTTCTAGGAGTTTTATAGTTTTGTATTTTACACTGAGTTCTGTGAACATTTTGAGTTAATTTTTGTGTAGGTTTAAGGTCTGTGTCTGGATTCATTTGTTGTATATGGATGTCCAATTATCCAGCACCTTTTCTAAAAAAGATTTTATTTATTTATTTGACAGAGAGATAGATCACAAGTAGGCAGAGAGGCAGACAGAGAGAGAGGAGGAAGCAGGCTCCCCACCGAGCAGAGAGCCCCATGTGGGGCTCCATCCCAGGACCCTAAGATCATGACCTGAGCCCAAGGCAGAGGCTTAACCCCTTGAGCCACACAGGCACCCTATCCAGCACCTTTTTTTGTAAAAGATTCTTTGCTCCATTGTATTATCTTTGCCCCTGATTAGGTTTTTATTGTATTTAATATGTTTAGTATTGAAAGATTACATAAAACAGCATAAATAAGGATCAATTAGAGAGAGAAAGGTAAAGAAAACAAGATTATTATTGATTATAACAGCTAGTAGCTGTTATAGAACTTGCTCTGCATAAGGCATTGTCCTAAACACTCTCCATGTATTAACTCATTTAATCTTTATTTCAACCCTATGAGGTATATATTATTATTTGTATTTTATAAACAAGGAAACAGAGATATAGGAAAAGGTTAAGTAAACAATTCATACTCACGCACTCTAACTCCAGTGCCCCCTAACAACTACATAGTTCTAGGTATTAGCCCTTCCATGTCACCAAAGACTGAATTTTACATTTCCATTCCACCATCCTGAAAGGACAAGATGATTGATCCTTCCATTCTCCTGTTCTTGTTTCATGCAGGTAGAACAATGATGTGACAAGGAATAACAGTGGTACTGCAAACAAAGCTAAACATTATTCTTGGGTTGCCATAACAAAATCCTTTATACCGAGGGGTTTAAACACCAGAAAGCTATTTCTTCAGAGTTTTGGAGGATAGAAGTCCAAGATTATGGTATCAACAGGATTAGTTTCTTCTGGAGGCCTCAGTCCTTGGCTTGTAGGTGGCAGTACTCTCTTTGCCTTCACATAGTCTTACCTAGATATATCTGAATCCCAATCATTTTTTATAAAGACGAGAGTCATACTAAAGAACAACTACTCATATAATCTCACTATACCTTAGGAACTCTTTAAAGACTATGTCCAAAGATGCCTGTGTGGCTGTTGGTTGAGCATCCAATTCTTGAGTTTGGCTCAAGTTATGATCTCAGGGTCCTGGGATTGAACTCTAAGTCAGGCTCTACGCTCGGCAGAGAGTCTGCTTAAGGATTCTTTCTCTCAAATAAATAAATAAAATTTTAAAGACCGTATATCCAGAGATAGCACATTCTGACATAATGCTGGGTTAAGACTTCAATATATGAATTATGAGAGGAAACACGATTTGGCCCATAACCCAAACTCTTCCAGATCATAACAGTAGTCTTAACCTTTAGTATTGAAGACTGTGGCATGATTTTACTAGATTTTACTAGAGAAGAAATGATATTCTGAATAAAATATGCATGTCAAAAGGAAAAAATGGAACATAAGTATTGGGTAAGCAATTACAAATATCTGCTATGACACACATTTGATCCATTTTGTATAGCACACCAAGCCTTCTATAGTCAAACCCCAAGTCAAAGCATCTATGCTGAATTGTTTTAAGATTCTGAAGTTAGTTTACTTCAAAGCCTCTGTGTGGGTGAGTTCTGAAAAGACCCTAGAGCTTGAAATGTAGGTTATAAGTCATTACCCATTCACTTTGGCCAAGGATTGGGGTACCTGAAACCCAGACACCAGTGTAAAGTGGTAGATGATGTGGCAATTGCCATGCATGGCATTATAACATAATGCTGTGTTATAATTAAGGAAATATATATATTGGTGGTATAGAACACCAAATTTTAGATATATGACGGGCTAATCTCAGATGTGTTTGGGACCTTTTTGATGTGGCAGGAATCCACCTATCATTGGGATGTAAATTTATTCACTCAGGGATATTCATGAAGGACTATGGGACATACCCTAATGCTTTGTGCCAGTTTGCTTTGAAATTACATTTATTCTTTGTTAAAGCTACATTACAAATTGCATCCTTTGTTTGAGCTAAGTAAAGAAGATTGGACATCTGTAAATACTCTGTAAATGCCTCACTTCTAGGAACTCAGAACACTTCAGGGGCTTTGGACTCTCATAAATACCTCAAATTTGCATACTTCTTCCAATGTAGTGAATAATCATTGCTTTCCCTACACATACAATCCATGGACTAAAGTAGTAACAGCATGACTTTCAAACTCCAGATTTTCTGGATGATGAATTTTTCTTTCCATTGGGACTGGATGTAGCTCTGCATGGACTAGAAACAAATAACCTAAAACACAGGATTTTTTCATTAAACATGACAACCTTAAAAGAAAAAAAAAATTACAGAGGATGATAGGAATTAAGGACAATAAAAGCTGTAAGTCAGGCAAAGAGAGAATAATAAATACACAACTGTCACTGATTCAAAACAATGATGTAATCCCACTGGGTGGAATAGTAAGGATCCCCACCACCACCACTATGTCAAAAGAGTACATTCCTTTTGTTGATTTTTGCAGACATTGCCTTATCTATTATTTTCCATACTTACTGTTTCTTCCTATGTGGAACTTCCTTGGAATAGTGAAGGTTCACTCCCTAAGTAGCTTCACAGCTTTCATAGGCCAATTTTTGTTGACATGAGTTTGCACATCGTGAGATGGTCTTCTGCAGAAAGAGTACACGTTGTTTCTGGGTAGGCTAGGTACTTCTCTGGTGATATAACTGCCTTAGAAACTTAGTGGACTTCCAGTTTATTGGCTTCCAGTCAGTTCCTTATATGAACAACTAGAGCAAAATATCTTAGATGTTATCTTTAAAGTCTCCTATTTTATCTAATGGTTTCTCCATTCTGCAAGTCCCAAAGGCTTTAACTTAATTGCCTGTGCTTTAAAGCAATTTAAGCAAGAGGCTTAAGTGATGAAATCACAGTAATTTCAACAGTAGGTAGGATACTGGTCTCCTACTGACTAGCAGCTACATCTTATAAGGGTGGTTCTTGAAAAGGCCTATGGCAGAAACATTTTACCCTGCTTAAGGCTATGGTTTCACAGATCTGTTAGATGACATTCATTTGGAGTGCAAGAACATTTTTTTCAACCTTTCAAGTTGACCCTCAGTCAACTGAAATTGAAGACAACAGAGGTGCCTTTCTGAACAAAGTATTTTCTTTAAACCCCAGCTGCACACTACCTAATTCAGCCCTATGTTCATTTCTCTCTTATTCAGACCTATACTGAAAGGCCAAACATGGCAATATTTGCCAAATTCTTGATCATTTTCTTCCTATTTATACTAATTAGTCCTCTTGTTCTTGGTCAGCTCTTCCCCAAAGTACAAAATTAAACACTTAAACCAAATGCTCTGTTACATAACCAAAAGGTCAATAGCTTTTTAACTTCTAGTGTTCACATCCCATGGTCCACTGTCGAATCCCTTCATTAAATCAATATCATATATTTTTTATTGTTTGCCTCATCCTACCTCAAATTCTTTGTTAATTCAAGGTTTCAATTGCCTGAATTTAACAAAATTCTCCTGTTAAAAATTTCAGAAGTAGAAACATTAGGACTATTATTTATTTTTGTTTATACTTTTTATCTTGTTATTAGTGTCATTTTCCAACCCATTCTTTCCCTCTATTTGTGTGTGTGTTTGTTTTTTTTTTTTAATTTTAAAATATATACTGCAACCAGAAAAATTACTTACTCAACCTTAGGTCAAAAGTGAGTAATAAAGGCACATCTCTAATCCCTCCAAGTTTTTGGATCACCTACCCCTCCCTCACATGACCAATCAAGTAAATCAGGTAGTTAGGAAAGTTCTTCTTGTAGGAGATCCCTTCACAGAGACAGGAGTTAAGGACTGTTCCACACAGTGAAACAACCTTCTGTTATGGAGGCCATCAACACCCAGTGTTTAGTGATTCCTAGTCACTCCCTCTAAAAGTATATTATCTCCTCTTTGAATGTCAGAAGTTATTAAAATGGTGCAAATTTATTAGCATAAGGAGAGCTAAATGTACTTCTTTCATTATTAACTAATGGTAATGAACTACAGCAAAACTACAGAACTTCTTTAACCTTTATATTTTCAAAACTCTAATGTAAATGTTATTATAAATTCTGTCCGTGAAATCCACATCAATTTTATCAACAGTCGACAGTACTTATGACCAAAATAAACTCTAAAACCTTATAAACTCTAAAGCCATTTCTCTATTTCTGCTTCTGCAAAGCAAAGCACTTATTTTTACCTACTGAATAATCTTAAAGTAAACCAAGGATTTCCCTCTGTACAACTTATCTACAATGTCCCTTTACGTGCTAGAATTAGAAGTTACAAAATAGAAAATGAGAACAAACCTTATCACTTGACAAATTTGCTTCATTTGTGCTACTATGGACTTGCTTTCCCACTTTCCATAAGCCAGCAATCTAGAAAGTCAAGGCCAGTTGTAATAAGCAATATGGACAGAGTTATTCTCAATTCCCAAATTGTGCTTAGCTGAGGCAGAAAATTTAGTTTCCCTTCTCAAAAGTCATGATTTCTATCAGTACCTCAGGGAGTGAAGCAAACGTTAAACTGCTTGTATTTGAGACATTTACTTGTTTAAAACTCATATGAACCTAAGATCCTTGAAATGTTCTCTTCTAATACACATGTTAAAAAGAGAGAGAGGTAAGAGAGGTTCCTTTTGATTCTCTACAAGATCCCTCTTATGGCTTATGTGCTTTGTTTATAAATTTAAATTATTTGTATTTCTTTATCCAGATTTTCTTGCTACAGTGTATGTAAATCCAGGTCAAAATGAATTGTTTGTCAGGTTATTTGCTTTGAAACAGTTTATTAAATCTTGAAACATACTCGATAACTATTATTTCTTTTAGCAACAATTCTGTAATTTGACAAATGATCATATTTACTTTATGTAGTGCATTTCTTGCCAAATTTTACCGTTTTGTTCATTCTTCAATATTATATCAGAGATACTTATTTCTATGTGTCTCTGTGTCTTACTTTCTATATGTGGGATGTTTTTGTGTGTATGTGATATTGGCTTATGGATTAAACCATATCAAGCAAATGCTTATCACAATTTCTTTTTTCTTCTTCTTAAGGATCATTTTATAAATCATTCAACAATTCACCATTAATTTTGAAAGATTCCAATCTTAAATATTGTTCAAGAATAAAGCAAAGTTAATGGCTATTTGTTCTTTTATTTATACTTGGAAATCTTCACATTAGAATAACAAGGTAGAGTGATTAATAATAGAATGTCATTGAATATTATGAACCCATTTACCATAGAATCTGCCTGAATTTTAAACAGTTTTACATGGACATTTCAGAATAAGATACTGGAAAACATTATGAAGGTAAATTATAGAAAATATCCCATTCCTGAAATGAAACAAGATAACTAATTTTTTTTTCTAACAACACAGCTATAATTTATAATACAGATGGTAAAATCAAGACAAAGATTTCTTTTCAATAAATAACTTTTAAAAACTCAAAGGAAGAATAACAGAACTGTTTCATGGTACAGACTCCTGCGGGGCTGTTATCCACTACAAATAATTTCTCTCTTTAATGAGGGGTGAGGAAAGGGACCAAAAGTTTTACCTTTCATTTGTCTCAAATAGAGCTTTCTCTTTACATGCTTTACTTTCTTCCAGTAACCAATGCTATGACATTAACCCATAGGAAATAAATGTATAAGAAAACCTAAGTATCCTCTGCAATTATTATTTTTAGGTTTTTAAAGCAAGGCTAAATACTAAATTGTGTTCCCCAGGCATAAGGAGTGGAGCTGAGAAATAAATAAATATAATTTCCCAAATTCCTGTCTCAATTGAATATAAAAGCTTATCACTCTCGGTGTCTGCACACTTGAGTTTTGCCTTACTCAAGAACTGCCATTTGGCCCAGTTTTACATTCTGGTCACTTCTCACTCTTTTCTGTCATTCAGTATTACTTTGCTTGATATACATATTTGTCAAATGTATTTAATCTGTGAATTTAAATACTGGATTTCTTCCAGCAGGAAGCAAAGACAAGTCATGCCTTTTAGCATAGTGTGTGGAAGATTTAAATATTTTTATTTTGCCATGAAATAAATTGGTCACTAGGATTATCAAGTACTAAAACTCATGGATATTCTCCAGTTTTCATGTGAATTTGTTTTATTCATCTTTCCCAATATTTCTTTTACAGATGTTATTAACTCTGATTTATCCCTTCTGGAAACATTGCAAGACCAGGTAAACTTTTAAACTTCTAAAATCCTCCTTAAAATGATTGATTTCCTGTTTGTTGGTTGGTTGGTTGGTTCTAATCAAGAACTAGCATAGTTTGGGGCATATACCTAAGTATGCATAAGCAACCATGCTTACTAATTCTTTTTTCAGTTTAATTTTAAAAATACACACAGCAGCGTGCATAACATGTGGTGCTCCCTAGCATCCTTAGCCCCAAATTTCTCAAGTCTTTATTTTTTTAATTCTAACACATTTGAAGCATTTAACATGCACCATGAGAAACAGTAGTGGCGTATTTCACCAAGACATACAACATCGACTTCAAAGGCAAGCCTTCCTACAAAGCAATGGTAGTCTGAGTATAATGGTGACAGGGGAAAGACTCATATAACGATAAGTCTCCTTCACAGTCTTTGAAAATCTCTGCCCATGTTATTCCAGTGAATCAGTTGATTCCTAAAGAACTTACTTGGTATTCAAAAAGTCTACAATAGTTGTTTGACTTATCTCTGGTGCCTGTTAGTTTGTAGGTTTTTTTTTTTTTTTAACCATTTTTTTTCTTTAAATTTATTTTATTTTTTCAGTCTTTCAAGATTCATTGTTTATGCCCCACACCCAGTGCTCCATGCAATAGGTGCCCTCAGTACCCAACACCAGGCTCTCCCATCCCCCCACCCCTCCCTCCAAGTTCCTCAGTTTGTTTCTGTGTCCAAAGTCTCTCATGTTTCGTTTCTCTCCCTGAATTACCCTACTTCCCATTTCCTTTCCTTCTCCTACTGTCCTCTATATTACCCCTTATGCACTATAAGTAAATGAAACCATGTGATACTTGACTTTCTCTACTTGGCTTATTTCACTCAGCATAATCTCTTCCAATCCAGTCCATGTTGCTACAAAAGTTGGATATTCATCCTTTCTTATGGAGGCAGAGTATTCCATTGTATATATGGACCACATCTTCTTTATCCATTCATCTGTTGAAGGGCACCTTGGCTCTTTCCACAGTTTAGTGATTGTGACCATTGCTGCTATGAACATTGGGGTACATATGGCCCTTCTTTTCACTACATCTGTATCTTTGGGGTAAATGCCCAGTAGTGCAATTGCAGGGTCATAGGGTAGCTCTATTTTTAATTTTGTAAGGAATGTCCGCACTGTTTTCCAAAGAGGCTGCACTAACTTGCATTCCCATTAACAGTGCAAGACGGTTCCCCTTTCTCCGCAGCCTCTCCAACACTTGTTGTTTCCTGTCTTGTTAATTTTGGCCATTCTGACTGGTGTAAGGTGGTATTTCAGTGTGGTTTTGATTTGAATTTTCCTGATAGCTAGTGACGACAAACATTTTTTCATGTGTCTGTTAGCCATTTGTATATATTTTTTTATTTCTTTTTTTTTTTAATTATTATTTTTTTTTATTGTTACTAAATTTTTTTACCAGTGTTTCAAGATTCATTCCCCATTCCCCACACCCAGTGCTCCATGCTTTAGGTGTCCCCAGTACCCACCACCAGGTTCTCTCATCCCTCCACCCCCCTCCCTCCAAGTCCCTCAGTTTGTTTCTGTGTTCAAAATCTCTGTTGTTTCGTTTCCCTCCCTAGATTACCCTAGTTCCCATTTGCTTTCCTTCTGCCACTGTCCTCCAGTTTGCCCCTCATGCACGGCAAGTAAGTGAGACCATGCGATACTTGACTTTCTCTTCTTGGCTTATTTCACTCAG